>JAHXMU010000736.1:32192-73279 GCA_019455685.1 Philornis downsi | reverse complement strand
ATATAGAAATAATATATAATAATTAATAATAATAATATTATATATGTATATATATAAATATATATAATATAATACAATGTATCCATTTAATGGATACATTATATTATTCTATAATGGCAAAGTTGTCAATTTTGAAATACCTCTCAGCTGAAGTGTTATTTTTTTAGTGAAAAGTTTGTCATTTACGAATATATGTTTATCTTTTGCCAACCGAAGAACGCGTTAAAAAAGGTTAAAATTTACTACAAAAATCCTGATTCAAACGTGCTAAGAATTGGCAAGATTGCAAAGAAATTTGAAGAAAGAAGAGAGAACTGGAAGAGTTACAGATGTTGTCAAGCCTATGCATCATCGCACTGTACGCACTGCCGAAAATATCGCTTCTGTTAGCGAAAGTGTAGCAGGTAATCCGAATTTCAATTCAGACCGCTATGGCTGTATGATAACCGACTTCTGTTTCCCTGCAATTGAAGATTATGAACTGGACGGTTTGTGGTTTCAACAAGACAAGGAGCCACGAGCCACACAACACGACCGATTTTGGCTTTATTGCATAAGAAATTTCCAGAAAGCGTAATTTCACATTTTGGCAAAGTCAAATGGCTACCAAGATCATGGGATTTGACGCCGTTTGATTTTTTTTTTTTTTTTGTTTTTGTGAGGCTACGTTAAAGGCCGCATTTACATGGAAAATCTCCAAACGTTAAAGCATTTGAAAACCAATTTTTGCCAAGTTATCGCCGAGATACCGCCCAAAATGTACGAAGAAATGATCGAAAACTACATATACATAAGAAGTATTCACAGTTTTAACCGATCCAGAGGCGGCAATTTATAATTTTATGATGAAATTTTATAATGAAATTTCGGTTTGGAACCGAAAAAATTGATAGTAGTAATAATAATAATGTATAATAACAATGGTATTGTGGCAGATCGTAGCCGGAACCCATCCCTTCCACATGCATGTTGATAGTTTTTAAGAATTTCGACGTTTTTCCTGTAACTCTTAACTTGTGGATTAAAGAAACCTAAGTTTTTGTAATTCTGTGACAAGTCCAACAAGAACCGATCGGTTAACTATTACTAAATTTAATGTTTATTTGAATAAATGCATACCGATTTTTTTTTCTGAAATTGGACTGGAAAAAATATAAAAATTAAGTTCTAGTAAGCAAACCGGACTGAGCGCATAAAAGTGAGTTTTTAATCATTATTAATGCACTCCTATAAATTGTCAGAACTAAACATGAGAAGGAATTAAGTAAAATTTAAGGAAACTTTAACTTCGCCTGGCACCAAAGTAACAAATTTCTTACATTTTAATTCATACTATGAACTTCATAGAAAAAGTAGAAATAAGAAAAAATTAGGAAAAATATTTAAAAATATTTACTATTTAATGAACTGTGATAAATTGAGTTGTGATAAAAATGACTTCCCCGATAAATTATATTTGGTCGCTTTAATTATTTTTGTATTTCCAAATGTTTAAGAAAATGGCTGGGCGGGAAAAGATTCGGGTAAAGCAGCGAAATAGCCTGTGAAATTGATGTGTATTTCAGAAAATATAAATAACCATTTAAGAAGGGATAATATTTAGGAAGGATTATGCTGAAAAACAAAAATAGATTTCAAATAAGATTATGCGAAAAAATAAAGGAGAAATTAACACATTTACTTAATAAAGGTTAATCCCTATTGCCATGTTCAGATTTAGAGGAGAAAACTTTAGTGGTTTTATGAGTTGGAAGTGATAATCTATATAGTAACTTTTTAGTAATAAAATTAACATTTAGATAGCTAAAGCTAATTGATTTTTTTTTTTTTCAAATATGCCGAAATAGCTAAACTTAATTTCCTCTTTAACTACTTTTTCCGATGTCAAAAATTGACTAAATCGACACAATATAATGCTGCAAAAGTAATAAGCAGCATAATTATACTCCTCTCAAGACGTACATATATTGCTCTCATGGTGGCGGAATTCTAGTATCTACCAAATTTGACTTTTCTACCCAAAATTCTTCGGATTCATTCCTATTTGCACCCACACCTGCTTCTGATTTGGGCCGTTTCAATTATTTTCCATTTTCAAATATGAATAACAAAACTCAGCGGATAAGAAATTGAATCAATTAATAGAAAAATCTAATAAATATATGTGGATTTAAGCAATTTTGAATAAATATAATATTGGAAAGAGATGACACTGAAAAAATTTAATAAAGATAAAATGAAAAATCTTTCCGTCAATGCACACGATCACTTATTTAACACGGACTTGTCAAACAACCTTCGTGCGTGCAAAATTAAAATGCAATTATGAAACGAATTCATCGATTTGTTATCAATTCAAAGTATTCTCACTTAAAAAAATGTTTTCGAGCGAGTCAATCTGTTTCAATAAAACGTATTACTCAATTCGTTCGTCAAACAAACGAGCAACTATTTATGTTTGTTTGCTGTCACATTTGCTATTTTAACTTATAATATTTCGGTTGAATCGTCCACTTTAATGGGAGGCACCAGAGTGTGGATAGTGAAGCAACATAATAAACAACAATTTTGATTGCTGCTGTTCATAAATTAGGTGTTAAAGGGGGAAAAATTTGAATTTGTCAAAATCGGCCATTCTACGTGGGAGCTATCACAAAGGTAGCGTCAATATGGTGTATTTCAATTTTCAAATACCATTTTAGATAACTCTTAACGTGTACCATATTTGACTGAATTTTCATGTGAACCAATTTGGAGAAACGTTAAGAAAATAACGTATATCTGTGGCCATAAGGATAAATGACGGTAGTTGTGTCAGGACACAATCGAATTTATTCATTACATTTATTCTACTCATTGTGTTACACATTTACGTCCAACCATCGTTTTATTATTTGATAGTTTCTATATAATTTGATAGTTATAACAGTTTCATAATAGAGATTTTTTGAAAAACGTTTAATATCTCAAGATGGTAAATTCCGATTTAAGACGTTTTTTTCTCGTAAGCAACAAATTTTCGACAGTTCAAAACGCTTTGTTCATAAATGATTCATTCGTTAACAGTTTTGAATGGCACAAGGAGATCTTCCCACGTTTAGTGAATTTAACGCATTTTATTAGAACCACTGAAAAGGGAATGATGTTCAGTAACGACCTAGATCGTCAGGTTCATTAGTATATTGAGATGATTTAACCACATCGAGGCTCGAAACCACAACTATATTCAAAGTATAATCTAGCGTACTAACCAAACTTGCACATGGTCGTTGAAAAAAGAAATTTAAATTTAATTAAGAAAAAAAAAATACTCAATACTCTTATTTTCCAAAATTACACGTATTTCGGTTAAGTAAAATTTCCCAAGTTTAAATTTCTTAGCGCGTGGAAGTGGAATTTCGTTATAGTTAGCCAATGAAGTATCTCTTAAATCAATTTTGAGCAAAACTACTTTTTAAACGTTGAGTCAGGTACAAAATTCGAACACTGATCCCATTGCAGTCTCTTAAATTCTCTTAAAGTCTGATGAACACACACACACAACCCTCATCATTCCTTGCACTCTCCATTGTAGCATAAATTATTATGACACAACCACTCCTATTTTGCAAACAGGATAAACACTGTGCGACGAAAAATTTGTGAAAATGATAAAGTGAATTTTTCTTTTCTGTAGGAATGGTGATAGCATTTCATTCGTGTGCCAGTGAACGAAGATTTCACAAACAAACAGATATAAATATATAAAAATATTCATAAATATTTACCTTTGGCGCGAATCGAGCTAAAGATGTATTCTCAGCAATTTGATTTGCTTAAGCCGCTTACGAAACACCGGCGAAGGATATAAAAAGTTCAAAGGCATCGTTGAGAATTTATACTTTTGCTTTTGTTTATTTGTTTGTTTTTCTTAGTGCACAAATATTATTTATATAAATCTTACGGAGGTTTGTGATTGATATGTATGGGAACTGTTCGCAAGGGGAGCGGGGAGACATGGGAGAAGTGAGAAGGACATCGACAAGGATAATATGTAATAGTAGTAGTAGGCATCTGTGGTTTAAGGCTGTTAACGACAGTTGTTTTCAAGTTGTTCATGCTGGAAGACAGCATCATTATTTTAGTAGATTTGCAAAATAAAATGTTTAACACTCTGAGGTGTTCAATTTAAATTTATTGATTTCTTTTGTTTAGGCACTTGGTGATGAATTGCATGAAATTCGACTTTCAAATCACATTCACTCAATTCTGTGTTCACACTTTTTCAAATGCTTCATTTTGCTGCTGGTCATGGCTGGCAATCTAACGCACGCACTCACACGCCGCCACACACTGACCCACACTTGTCGCTCCAACCTTTGAATCAAAGTCCTAAACAGCGACTGAATTTCAAGTGTGCAGTGCACTGGTATTTAATGAATAAATTAGCCACAGGCAAGTGTCCGGCATTGATCCGGTCGTTCGGAGTTGACGTAGTGAAGATGGTGGCAGCAGTCACATGAATGCAACAGCAGCCGCCGTCACACAGCGCTGACGATGGCGATGATGATGCTGCTGTTGAGATGTCTTTGGTGTTCTTTGCCTGACAACCCGGGATGCAGATCCAATATCAACACAGCTCGACAACTCGACTCGAGTGTGTGGCAGACAATGCGAATGTTGGGTTTTAATTCTCGCTCAAAATGCTGGAGAAGAAGACATTGACGACGTTGTCGCCGAATACGACGACATCAACAAGAACAAGCAAAAACGTTGCTCGTGCCTAATCTTGGCGGGTGCTCGGTGCAAAAGCACTTTTGCCAGTCTAACGTCCGCTTCCGTTGGCCTTTGTTAGCTGTCTGCTCCAGAAATTCCTGAACTCAAAGGCAGAAGCCTCACACATTCAAGGCGGCATCCATGGCAGTGCATAACCATTTTGCGAAAGCCCTCCGAGATCCCGGCATTGTCACACTTCGTCCCTTGTCAAATGCTATTCTTCAACACAGAGCCTCTCCCGCTCGGAAATAATTAGCGCATGATCTGTACGAGCCAGTCCAAATTGGTAATGGCTCTCTCGTTCTCCTTCATTCGCCAAGAGACGAGAAACCCTCAATGTTGTTTGCTCCAATTTAAAAATATGCGAGAGCAAATAACGGGCAATGTGGGTTACTTTTAAAGTGGTGTAAACGTGCGAGTAGCTCAAAGACCCCTAGTGGTTTGTGTGCTGTTGCAAAAGACCCTGAAGCAGCTTTGTGGACATGCCAGGGGTATAGATTTCATCACACATTTGCTGAAGGAATAGGCGAATGCTCTTTGCTTTATGTCTTACATACAGAGCAAAATAAGGGGTAAAAGCTTTTTTCCCCTATTTCGTTGGCTGCTCTCTGTCTCTCTCTCTCTCTCTTCCTCTTTCTCGTTGCTATGCTTCAATATTTCCCCTTATTTCATATAAGAGTATACTTTTGTAACACTTAATTTCTTTAGGGCTTATCTCAAATACCAATACTGTTATAGTGGACATTAAACTGGCCAATTACATTCCACTGTTGCTTCTACCTCATTTCTTAACATTACTTTGCTAAAGGCTTTCCGTTTCCCTTGCTGCTGGTTTATTTTTTTTTCTATTTTTGCAACAATTTGTTAAACATATTGTTGGTTGAATGTTTTGCAACATCTGTTTCAGTTCGCTTTCAACCCTGTTGTTCACGCGTCCTACCAGTCAGTCCGTTTCATTTTTAACATTCCCATCACCTTTGGCCGGGCCGCTGGTCGCTGTTACGGTATTAGGCCAGCAGCATTTGATGATGAGATTGTCATCGTCAAATTCCGGGGTACTTTTGCCGAGTGCGCTTATTTCGGTTAATTTATACATGTTAACTTTAACAATCCTGTAATTTTCGTGCCACATTTGAATCTTAGAATTGCCCCTTATGTTGCAAGCCATACACAACGATGTTATTGTTGTTCTAGTGGTGACATATGCCAGTTCTGTTACGTTCATTACAATGTTAGTGACGCTTTACTTTACATGTTCATGCAATTCTCCAAATTGATTACCCTGTACATAGGGTAAACAGGCGATATTACAGAATATGCGAGCAGAAAGTGGTTTAAGCCACATTTTAGATTTTGAACCAAATCTAGAAGTTATATAGTTAATTCCTCCTCCTATAGTGAAATCCTTTATTTGTTCTTGGTGCAGTAAATAAATGAAATCCCTGGATTCTGTCTTTCGGAACTCAACATCAGCCCTGAAATGTCGCAGTCCTCTTAAAGGGATGGTTCAGTGTTTCAACATTCACCTTATGTGGGTTTCGGGCCACAGGGACATACCAGGGAACCACAGAGCAGATGAGTTTGCAAGACTACCTTACAGACTCCAGCCGAGTTGGAATCTATGGGCATACCTCTAGCAGCCTGCAAGCTCCTACTGCGAGATACAGCATATTTAGCAGCAAATGGTATGTTGGCGTCTGTCCAAGACTGTAATCAATCCAGACAGATGGGACCTCGTTCACACACATTGTTGTCGCTGTTAAGACGCGACGTCTCATTACTTGCATCCGCCATGACTATCTGATTGGAAAACATGCAATGAGACTGAAGGTTGCGACTAGTGGCTTCTGCAGGGGCTGTAGGGTTGAGGAAGAGGAGAAGTCCTTAGAACACCTTCTCTGCAGTTGCCTCGCCCTGGCGAACAGACGGGTATCAACACTGGGCTCTTATTTTTTTAGGGACCTAGGAGATAAGAACTATGTAGATATTTTCCGGCTTAAGAGGTTCTTGAGTTACTCAGGATGGTTCAAAGTGGGAAACTAGGGATATTCATATCTCTAGTTTCCGTGATATCACAATGGACTATACAGTCTAAGTGAGTCTGTCTATTCAGACTGCTACACTAATCTAACCTAACCTAATAACAAAATTTGCTATATGGTTGAAATCCAACAATAAATTAAATTAGTGAAGCCAACGTACTTCGTCCATTAACACATCTTCGCCAGAAAGAATGAAGGTATAAATCGATTTGACACAGGAAAAATGTGACACCCAGGACTGTTTAGGAACTTTTTACGCTCATTGAACGATGTCTGTCTGCCTGTCATGAAACTTCTTACCACTTGGCACAGCCTAGCATTTTGGTTGGCCGAAGCTGGAGATTATAAATGATGTATCTGGACCCAACTCTTCCGGTGTCTTCCGCACATATCTTTCAGGTAGTTGTCCTGAAATCGGCCAAATTTGACATACTAACTTTCAAAAATGGAAATAGAGTGAATTGCCGCGTTCTTTCTGGCATTTCCCAGAAGGAAACATCTAAAGCGCCAAGTATTTTTTGACTAAACGCGTTTCATAACGTTTTAACTCGTTTAAGCGTTGCCGTCCGTCGGTTTGGCTAGCCGTTGGATATGATAACGGCTGCAAATTTTTACTAAATTTGGTGAAACTTGGCCCAGTATAATATTTTACCTGATCATTGTCGGGGCTTTTAAAAGGGCTATGTTGACTCACCCTTTCTGGTATCTTAAACACAAATTGACCGAATTTCAGAAATTCAGTTCATCGCCGTTAACTTCACATTCGTGGGCCGAAGTAACTTAAATTTTGGTCAACAGTATTGGTTTATAATGGGTGGCAGAATTTACCTCCACATAAATTGCCAATTTACCCAGTATATTCTTAGATTTATATCTCCTACCCGGTAACACTAAATTTAGTCAAATTGGGTACGAGCTGAATGTTTGTCAATGTCTCACTTTGTCTCACTCAATTGTCTCACAATGAAAATTGAACGCATTGCCATTCTGCATCCATAAAAATTGTCCTGTTTTCCGAAATGCTATCTCTCCTCTGTAATTTGTAATGGATGGGTTGCAGTGGCATAAGTTCTTACTCAATATATTGGCTTCCAATTCTCTGTGAGCCCTGGGAAAAATTTATCAAGTAGCCACGCCTACCATACAAATTACCGATTTTACCTGCTATTCTTAGCTTCACATATTTCTAGCAGTAGTTCTGAATTCAACTAAATTTGGCACTCGTTAAGCATTTGATGATGTTAGTTCTGGAAATGTAAAAAGCATTGCCACTATTCTTCTGGTGTTTCTCACCGATTTATCCAATTTTAGTTTGTTCTCTGTAACGACGAATTTGTAGTCCGCGGTTAGTTCAATACAAGTTATGGTTAAAATCCTGTCATCTTAAGGTGGTGAAGATTTTAGACAGGGTATGTAATACCAACATGTGATTTTACCAACATATTCCTTGATTCAAATCTTTCATTTTATTGTTCTGAATTCCGCGTAATTTAGCACTCACCAAGCATTTAGCAAGTTTAGTTCTGTGAATGAACTTGTTTAAAGAATTTAGGAATTCACCATGACTCTTCGCGCACCCCTAACAAGCTGAGGAAAGTAAAGTGACTGATACAGCAAAATTCAATTGTTTCTCTGGCTATATTACATGTAGTGCCGTCTTGTTGAAACTACTTGTACTCCACATTTATTTCTTCAATTCTAAGCACGAAAAAACTGGTTATCATTTCACGATACCGAACACCATTGACTGTTTGCGCTTGACATGCCTCATTTTCATAAAGGTCCAATGATTCCTCCAGCCCAACATCCACACCACACAGTGACACGTTGAGGATGCATTTGCTTCTCGTCAATCACTCGAGGATTTTCCTCACCCCAAATGCGACAATTCTGCCTATTGACGAAGCCATCAAGATGGAAATGGACCTCATCACTGAAGATGATTTTATCGGCAAAATCAGCATTTTCAAGTTGTCTCTCCAATACCCAATTTACGAACTCCCTTCGCTGTCCATGGTCAGCTGGCTTCAGTTCCTGAGCCAATTGAACTGTGTATGCAAAAATTCGCTGCATAGTGGATTTGGAGACACCAATTTGCTGAGCTCGGTGTCGAATTGGGGTGGATGGAGTTTGGGCGACATCATCACGTACAGCTGCGACATTTTCGGTCGATCGACCTGGTCGAAGGCGCGTTCTTGTCTTTACATCACTTACAGACGAAGTTTTGGCAAATTTATCCATTAATCTCTTTACAGTTGACTCTTTTGGATCATTATTGTGACCCCAAATTGATCGCAATTTGCGAACTGTAGCCTCAAAACTCTCACCATTTTGGTAAAACAATTTCACACTGAGAATGCGTTGTTCATTTGTGTAGCGCTCCATTTTTACAAACCTCGTACCTTCTACTAGCAAACAATAACAATTGTTCAAATGTCAAACAATGACACTTCGAATAACGCCAAACTTAAATCTTGCGTTCTTGTTGAGACACCCTTTATATGTATCGTAAGTCAGTTGATGTGGCTGAAATTTCTACACTGGTACTTTGGTTCTACACTGGCTCGTGGTGTTCAGTGTTCGAATCTGTTATCAGTAAATCAGACCGTAACTAAAAAATATTATCGCAGTTGAGGAATCAAATTCATTAAAAAAAGGCAGTTTTATGGCAAGAAAACTCTAGGATTTGGTATTACAATCATCACAAGGCTATTATTGCGAAAGAACTTTTGCCAAAAACTTAATAAATAGCATTGAACAACCACCGTGTTCAAATCACCATCACTTATCTTTTCTTTTCAGAACTAAAATTATCACTTCGAGGCAATCATTTTCAGTCGAAAGAATATGTAAAAGAGAATTTCCAGAAAATGGGTTTGAAAAACGTTTTGATACTTAGATTTTTCGTTCCAATTTTTCGTAAATGTATTATTTTAGATAGAGACTATTTTGGCGATACAACAAATTTGAATGAATAATAAATATTTCCCAATTTCCGATAGTTTTTGTTTTTGTTTTTTTTTTTTTTTTTTTTTGTTTTGGCTGAGGAGCTTCATAAGAAATAATGAATGGCAAAAACTTGGTATGAAATAAAAAAAAAACTGTACATTTTGATTTTGCCCACCAATTCCTTGGATGAAAAATTGGAATTGTTTTTGATTATATTACCGTTTTGCTCCCTCGCCCTTCCTCATTCAAGTGTCATTCAATCATTGGGATATTTAAATATTTATATACTATACGTAAACTTTATTCTTAACACATTTTCTATGAATCAAATAAATCTTTTACCAATTTGTTTCAAGTTTTGGTTAGATGGTGGTTTCCTCCGAAATACCAGGAACCAGGAACACAAACACTTAACCTTTTTTTTATTAAGTTTATATCAAAACACCAAAAACAAAACAAACACAACAAGAGATCACAATTCCAGAAACTAGGAGAAATCCAAAGGATATACATATATAGAATACGAAATGCGAACTTAGGTAACATTTGACCCTTTTTTGTGTTTGTGATGCCAACATGAAAGACAAAACCAAACATCGAAAAACGGTAGAGAAGGACATCTTAGAAGATGATGTGACAGAACAGAGAAAGAAAGAAGAATGAATAAAATAAACGCAAACACGCACAGTTAAGTGTTCTCTTAAGGATAGTCAAGTGATTGCTATGATTCCTGTGACTCCTTTTAGTGCTCTACTCACCATAAAATCAATGACGCTGCACCGTGGTGTAGCGCGTAAGATAAAGTTATCCTTTTTTATTTAATAACTTAAGAGTAATGTGATAATGCTGATATTTATAGGATTCTCAGGTTGATTTGTTTCTATTAAATCTGAAGTAGAAGGTAATATTAATAATATAATATTTAATAATTTAATATTTTAAACTAGTGGCTCACTGTCCCTTCAAAACGTTTCCAGGGTAGGCACTATCCTATTACACGCCGCCTGTAGAAATTAATTCCAAGCGCTTCGATCTTCTGCACTTCTCCTCCAATTCGTCACGTCAAGTCTTGATAGTATTTTAAAAGCCTGGTCCTTCCAATGGAGTTTTGGTCGCCCTCTTCTACGCCATTGTCGAAAACTTTCCATGCGGGAGCGTTTGGGTCCACCCGCACAACATGACCCAGCCAACGCAATCGCTGTATATTAATGCGTTTGACTACGTCGATGTTGGCATACAGCATACAGCTTATTGTTCATACGACGCCGATAATCTCCATTAACGATGATGGGTCCATATAAAATACTCCGCAAAATTCCTCTCGAAAACTGTCAGTACTGATTCATCCGCTTGCGTCACAACCCACGATTCTACGCCATATAACAAGACAGGTAGAGCCAACATCTGGTACAGTCGGATATTTGTTTGCTGAGAGAGAGCTTTATCATTGAATCGCTTGCTTAGTTCATAGTAACATCGGTTAGCAAGCCATACTCTCCTTTTTATCTCCATGCTGACATCATTCGTTTTGTTTACAGCGGAATCGAGGTAGATGAATTCTTCAACCAATTCAAAATTATAGTTGTCAACGTTCATGCAGTGTCTCAAGCGAGTAGACTCTTTGTTCGTTGAAAACAATAATTTTGTTTGGTCCTCGTTTACCACCAGATCCATTTTCGTTGACTCCTTCTCGATGCTTGAGAAGGCTGCAGTAACATTGCAGTTTTCAGCCAATAAAGTCTATGTCATCTGCATATGCAACTAACATATTGTTTTTATTAATGATGGTAGCAGACGTGTTAACTGCAGCTTTCCTCTTAATCATCTCCGACAGTATGTTGAACAGGTCGCGTGATAGACTGTCGCCCTGCCTAAATTTTCGTTTGGTGTAAAAAGGCTCGCTAAAATCTTTGGCTATCTTTGCTGAAGACTTCGCGTCAGTCAGCGTCATCCTACAAAGACGTATAAGCTTCGTAGGAAATCCAAACTCGGACATGGCCTCATACAATTCTTGCCGTATCGGGCTATCGAAGGCAGCTTTATAATCGACGAGAAGATGGATGGTCTGTTTTTCCTCGGTCTTTTCCAGAATTTGTCGTAGTGTGAATATCTGGTCAGTTGTTGATTTACCAGGTCTGAAGCCACACTGCTAAGGTCCAATCAGTTCAGTTAAAATCGGCTTTAGTCTTTCACGTATCACACTCGACAGGACCTTATAAGTAATGGGTAAAAGACTGATACCGCGATAGTTTTTACAAACCCTTAGATCGGCTTTTTTAAGCACAGGACACTCAAGTTCCAATTATCGAGCATATTTTCCTCGACCCAAATCGTATTTATGAGCTGATGCAGGCTGTTTATCAGCTCATCGCCACCAATTGTAAACAGCTCCGCTGGCAGGTCTTCAGCGCCCGCAGCTTTGTTGTTCTTAAGCCGCAATACTGCTGTTCTGATCTCTGTTTGGTTCGGAGCTGGACAATTTATGTCATCGTTGATAATTGGGGTGATTTCTTCACTCATAATGCCATCCGGACATCCGGAACTAAGACCTTATAGAGCTGAAGCCACACTGCTAAGGTCCATTAAGGTCAGTTAGAATCGGCTTTAGTCTTTCATATATCACACTCCACAGGACCTTATAAGCAATGGGTAAAAGATTGATACTACGATAGTTTTTACAAACACTTAGATCGCCTTTTTTAAACACAGGACACTCAAGTTCCAATCATGGGGCATATTTTCCTCGAGGCAAATCGTATTTGTGAGCTGATGCAGGCTGTTTATCAGCTCATCGCCACCAATTGTAAACAGCTCCGCTGGCAGGCCTTCAGCGCCTGCAGCTTTGTTGTTCTTAAGCCGCAATACTGTTGTTCTGATCTCTGTTTGGCTAGGAGCTGGACAATTTACGCCATCGTCGATAATTGGGGTGATTTCCTCACTCATAATGCCATCCGGAACTAAGAGCTTCTAAAAATGCTCTCTTCATAGTTGCAGCACATTCTGCGTATCTGTGACCAGATTTCCCTCGCCGTCATTATAGAAGCGGAGCTCTTTTCCACAACCTGTACTTCTTATCTTTTGGTAGAATTTTCGGGCTTCACTCACCTCTATCTCTGTACCCTGTACACTGACATTTCTACTTTACAAAAATGAGCTATACTCGTATTTCATGTTGTTGTTTTTGGTCGATTTCTCATTTCTAAATATCGCTCCTAAACAGGTTTTGGAAAATAGTCCATAATTAGATCTAGTCCAAAAAAATAGTCCAATATAGTCTATAATTAGAAATGGAATTTCTGGGCGATTTCTCAAAAAAAAAAAAAAAATTGGATAATTTTTTGGGCAATTTTTTCGTATCGCATAACTTTTCATGCAAATTTTAAATTCAGATGTTAAATTAGAGGCACCACCAGAATTAGAATCCCCCACAGCCACTGTGTATGCATGCATTGCAGTCTACTGTCGCCAAAGACTATCACGAACAAGGTAACCAAATCAATTTTCATAATCACTTTGAATTGTGTTTTACTTGGTCTGTATCTCCTTGTTTTCAGTTGGGCTAGAAGGAAACATGCATTTGAGTGAATCGCTTGTTGACTTATTCGTTCATTCTCACAATCCTCTTCCCTGTTCTTGTGCCTATTTCTGTTGCTTTTATTATGAAAAGTTAATCTGTACTTTTGACCCTCCCACACCTATTCATCTGGTGTTTGTTTAATTTTGAGCATATGTTTGTTTAAAGAAACAAACAAGTTAAACTAGACGAAGAAAGAGGACTTTCAAGATGTCCATGAAGGTAAGTTATCTACTCGTACGAATCCCTGTGTCCACGGATGAGTTTGTATACACAGACATCTGTGTGTGTACGTAGGACAAAAAATTTGCTGTGAAATCAAAACTTTAAAACAAGTTAAAAGATAATAAAACAAAAGAAACTAAAGTTAACAAAACCAAAATTTGTAGCCAAAACTTAAGAGAAGATATTGGTGGGCAAATCAGTATTTATCCCTGCCACCAGCAAAACATTTTTATATCGACTGTATAATTTATAAATAATTATTGGTAACTTGCTTGCATACGTACATATATGAGCAATGATACGTGCCGACAGCCATTCCTTATTTAGGAACTGATTTAGTACAATGAGTATGAGGTGAATTTGCTGAAAATAATACTACATTAACCCGATTTTTTACATTTCATTTTATTTTACCATTTATTGTATTAGCAAATAACTACCTATAATTTGTTTGGCACTTTTTACTTAATTTAATTAGAAATTGAAATTTCATTTCGTAAGCAATTTATTTGTACTGCCAGTGAGAGTCTTCTCTCCAATTTTCATGTTTAAATCCAACCATTTGATCAGGAAAATGTAATACAGGGTGGGTCATAAGAGTGTTGACGGTTTAAATATTCAATTAAAAAAAAAACTACGAAATATGAAAAAAATATATTTGTATTTTTAAAAAGTAGAAGCATGGGAATTTTTAAGACTTAAAAATAATGTTGTCCAAATGGCTTCCCTCGGCTGCTTGACACTCTTGGAACCGAAGTCGCAAATTTTGGAAAACTCGTTGAAAAGTTGTTCTCGGTATTTTGTTAGTTTCCTGAATAATGTTCCTCTTCAACTGCTCTAAATTGGTCGGATTATTCTCGTAGACTACCGATTTGAGGTAGCCCCATAGAAAACAATCGAATGGAGAGAGATCGGGGCTACGTGGGGGGCCATTCAATATCCCCCCTTTCCGAAATGAGTTTTCCAGGAAAAACGTTTTTCAGCAGCTCTATGGATACCCTAGCCGTATGATATGTGGCCCCATCCTGTTGAAACCACATCCTCGAGGTATTGCCTTGAAATTCTTGCAAAGCTGGCACCAAAAAGTCTGCTAGCATGTTGCAATAATTGTTCGCTCTAACCGTCATCGCATGCCCTCTAGTATGGTCTAATAATACCGGTTGACGTTATCCCAGCACACACGACAAGCTTAGGGCTGTGAAGTGGACGTTCATGCAAGCGTCGGGGATTAGTCTCGGACCAGAACCGACAATTTTGCTTGTTCACATGGCCATTAAGGTGAAAATTGACCTCATCACTAAAAATCACGTTGTTGAAATTGTTGAACCGCTCTAGCATCAAATTGACAAAGTTAAGTCGGTTATTGGCATCATCGGGTTTTAATTCTTGGACTATCTGAATCTTATAAGCCTTCAAATGCAAATCACGTTTCAAAATTCGTCGTAAAGTTGTTCTTTTGACATCCAAAGGCAGACTTCTCTTACGTGTTGACTGTTGCGGATTTCGCTGAACTGAAACATGAACACGCTCCACAATGTCGGCTGATCTGGCACAAACTGGGCGACCACGAACCGTAATTGGTACTGTTGAGCCGGTTGTTTCGAACATTCTGATCCATTTTCGTATCACATTGGCGCTTGGAACTTCACTTAAATCGTGTAAACCGTGTTCATGCCGATACAAACGTCGTGCAGCAATCACTGATTTATTGTTTTCGTAATACGCTCGGACACAAAATGCACGCTGCACTCTCGCGTACGGCTCCATGGCGACTAAATTTTCAGGAAGCGGCGCAGCGAACAACATATCGCCCGAGAAATTGAAGAATTAAATCGCCAACACTCATATGGCCCACCCTGTACATAAATCCAGCGGGCCCAAATCGCACGTTTTTGGTGACCATTTCATTTCACCTCCCCAAGACTTAATCATACACTGAAATCTTTCATGCAGAATGTTCATTGTGACGTTCGCTTTACGGCAATTCAATTTGGGTCAAATGAAACTGGTCATTGATGTAGAGAGCTCGCCGTTGACGGTGTTGGCCTCACTAATGCCTTTCTCGAAGAAATATGAACCGATAATACCGCCAAATCCACGTACATTATCTTTTTGTGGTGTCGTCCCATATGTGGCAATTTTGTTGGTTAACATAACAATTCATGCAAACACAGATGTTGTTAAAAATGATTTTTCGGTCAAACACCATTTGTGCAAAAACAGATGTCGTTAAAGATGATTTTTCGATCAAACACTCTAAAGCCCTGTCCACAAAGAAATATGATTGTTTATGGTCGTTAAATTTTAGCTGTTGAGTTAGTTGGGTCTTCTATGAATGTAAATCCAGATTCCAACGTAAAACTGGCCAATTTGATGTTTTATGCACGCCAGGGATTTGCCTGAATCGATTTCTCCTACCAATATTATTCACTGACAGCGGTGATGTTCTTGACCTATCTGGCGTTCCATTGACGTGTAGGTATTGACCATTTATATGCCGAATCGGTCGTCTCGAATTTGCCAATGCAACGTGCGAAAAGTTTGTCCTAATGAACACTCATTTTGAGGGGAAAGTTTCATCATTTCCGTGTTCTACTCAATCCTATAGCTTGATAAGATGATTTAGCATTAGTGACTGAATAAATAAAAAAAAACAGGTTTAACAAAACAACGGGACCGCCACAGACTGTCAACATCGATCCAACCTATTTGGAAAACATATTAGAAGCGTTGGAAAGACTGAACTTTCGGCACCTGTCCAAATTTACGTTCTCTTGTTAATTTTTATATGCTCGCTCTTGTGACATGAAAATCGTTGTTTTGCCCTCTTTCGTATCATGTCCACTCCTTTATTTCAATTTCTTTCAATCGTCTATAATAGTATAGGTCATTCGGTCAATTTCTTTTCAACACTCTATTAATAGATTTTATCGATGAATTCATGATACTCTGCTACCATTAGACAAACCCAATAACATACATAATAAGGGGATGTACGATCACGTATATATTAATTAGTCTAATTATTTGCAGTCGCAGCCGTTGATGAAAACGTGCCATGAACCTTAGTTTTGATTTCTTGACCAAATTTTTCTATGCTTCTTGATTTCTATTTTAGTCAAGTCGTATTTTTCTTTAATTTTCAGACAATTAAAGGATCGCTCACTTTAATGGCCTAGAGAGAGAGAGAGAAATTAGACTACGTGACGAATTTTGTGCAAAATATGCCAAGTGAAAGCTGATATTTCGCAAAAAAGTAGTATGACATCACACTGTGAGGGGCTTTCGAGGAATTATTTAAGAAGTTATTGATTAGAGTAGCATACTGTAAATTGAATTACCTTCTTCGCCCCTTTACAAAAACAAGAACCCAACGTATGCCGTATTAAGCATATTAATTTTCAATATTGGCTGAGTAAAATATTCACTAAAAAGCAATTTCAATTAACACGTCAGTGGCAATGAGTAGTAAACATTCACTCATGAGGAATTGGACTGCCAAGCATTGACTTGTATCTCCACTGTAAAAAAGCGTCAAAATGTATTGCAATCTTATGTGGACCAATATGAAAAATATTATCCAAAGAAAGGAGTATTGGTGAATTAATAAACCATTCCTGTAGTAGATTATGAAGTTTTCCTTTAGCCATAGAATAACTTAAATGACGGAGAGCGACGAGATGGATGAAATGCACGTTTATTATTTGGGAAAACTTTGCTATGTTTCTACACTTGATATTGTTATGCTTCGAGAAGACTTTGTGGTCTAACACCGTAAGCAAACCCTTTGGCCAAAATGAAAATGAAAACTTTTCTATTCTATATTTACGTGTCTTTTTTTTGGTTTCTTTCTTGTTTTTTTTTTTTTTCTTGGCAACCAAAAATTGATATAAGCAAACTAACCCCAAAGTCTTCTCACAAATACAAAAATAAAAAAGACAAACTGAAAAAATGAAAAAGTTAAGACCAAGTGGGAAATATAACAGGAACAACAACAACAAACTTTGGCATAACCAACATTTTTGTAGTTTATTTATCCGTTTCCTGTCAGGAACAATCAGAATTTAGTTTTTTCCGTCTTTTCCAACATTTTCATACATTGTGTTCATGTAATGTATTTGTCTATGGAACAAAGTGTAACTTTGAAGAGGATAACATATCACAAGCAGCGCAACACCAACACCAACACCAACATCATCTTCATTATCATCGTCGTCATGGTCGATTTTCTTATCGTCAATGTCCTTACTGCACAAACATTGGATGCATCAGTCAGACAAACAGGAGCACTGAGAACTCTTCACTTTCACCTACGTGAGCAGAACAATGTTGGTAACGATCCATTCATCTGGCATGATAAATCACAGTAGATGGCTGAATGCATTTTTGGATTTTGTGTTTACTTTAAACTTTGATTAATTTTTAAAGCACTCAACATATTGAGGACCTACGGAACGACTGCCCATGGCTGGGCTATCCTAATTTCTGATATCATGTGAGAAATGATGCGAGAAAATGTCTCTGAGGAAACACTTCACTTCTTCACAGGCAGGAGAAAACTTTGTTTGGCTGAAATGTTGAAACACGTCTATACCGCTGTGGTATTCGACGTTTTTGGGTGACAAAGACCGTATAAGGTGTTGCAATAAAATTAAAACGTTTATAAATATGATCTGTACAAAAACCACTTGGGTATTTTTTTGTGCATTTTATTTTAATTTTTCTAAAATATTTTAAAATATTTTCCGTAACATTATTTGAATATTCAATTTGCTAAACAAAACTTCAATTGGATTGGCAATGTCATGACTATTTGCTAGTCGTATCCAAATGTACTCGTATTCAGACTAGGCCAAAGATTGCTGTGTTTCCTGCATCATTTTTTGTACAAAACGACCAACAGAACACTAAGAAATCGTTAGCATATGTAGTACATCTCACATTACTATCTGCGATAGTTTATGAAATATGATCATCTAAATCTATGTATTGAATGGGCGAGGTCATTGCTGACCTGATTTATAAAGGCTGGCGCATAAATAACGTTAACGGCGACTATATTGAATACGTTCTTGTGCTTCATTTGGTTTTAATTCGTGAACAAATTTCACCTTATATGGGAAAAAATGTAACATATGTAAAATTCTTTGCAAAGACCGCCTAGACATCTCTAACTGCTGAGAACGTCGCCTGGTGGAAGTTTCGGGGTTTTCCTCAATACTTGCTTGCACTCGAGCAATGATCACTTCATTTCGAACTGCACGAGGTCTTCCTTTACACGGAAGATCACAGACAGCTCCTTGTTGCCCAAAACGCTGCACCAATCGGTAAATTGTTGGAGCGCTAGGAGTATTTCGAACATGCAAGAAATTTCGATGTGATCCGAATAATCGAATGCTGACTTTCAAAGTAAAATTGAACAACTTTGGGTCTTTGTTCTGTGCCAAAGTTATTTAGTTAATTCTGTTAAGCTAAACAAAAAACATATTCACTGATCAAATCTTAATGCTCCTTATGCGTCACCCTGTAGATTGTTGCCAGTTGTCTGCAAAAAAATTATGTTGGTAAAAAGTGGCAACCTTATAAAACATATTTTTTACGTTTCAAGGCGCCAAGTTGTTTAGTATTTTTATTCGAGCCGTCAAAAGTAAACCATCTCAGTGCATTCGTAAGCATGGAAAAAATTGGTCGCAGTTATGTAATTCAATGTTTCCATTTGAAATCTGTCTGTCCAACAATTGTTTACGATTGTAAAATATTGGGTAGCAGAGTTTAAACGAGGCTGTGCGAGCTGTCAAGACGAACCCGCAGTAGTCGACCAATTGAAGTGTCCACGCCAGACACGGTTAAGAAAATCCACAAAATGGTATTGGATGATGTTCGGCTGAATACGCCTGAGCTAGCTGAAATGATAAGCATTTTAAAAAGTCCTATACATTGTATATTGGCAAAAGACTCGAAGATGAGAAAGCTGTGTGCAAGATGAGTGCCGCGCTTGCTTTCAATAGAGCAAAAACATCTTCGCGAACATGTCTCAGTACAGCAGAGTGTTTGGAGTGATGTTTCACCGCAATAAAACCGAACTTGTTGGATCGATTAATGAACATGGATGAGATATGGGTCCAGCACTTCAAACCTGAGACAAAGAAAATGTCAAAGCATTGTCATGCAGTGTTTAGGTGATGAAATTATGAAAAAAAGCCGGCATTTGATGAAAAAGAAAGTGTTGTTCCATCCAGACAATGCTCCAGTGAACACAACCATTATTGCGATGGCCAAAATTAATAAAGTAAAATTTCGAATTGTTTCATCACGCACTTTATTTACTATTTTCTATTTCCAAACTTGAAAAAATGGTTCGATGGTAAACTATTTCGACAGTTTTTATTATAAACAGAAGAAACTATTAAATATCGCTGGAAAAAAGAGTATCGAGCTGAAGGGAGATCAAGTTGAAAAATAAAGAACATTGTTGCTTCTTTGTGAGGTCGCTTAGCTTTGGGACCGCCCTCGTAGTGTTATTATGCAAAATGCCATTGAGTGAAGGTATATGTAAGCCAATTCATCTGACTTAAATTTTCGTAATAATAAAAATATAAAATATTTCACACGATTTATGTGAAAATTTTTGCAATTCACATAAGGACTACGTTTCATATGAAATTAATTTAATCCAAAACAATTTGGAAACAGTTTCCATGGATATTACGCACCTGCTATGGAAACACTATTTTTGGGCGAGTGCAAATATTAATTTACTTAAATGAGATATTCTACCTGATTTTTATTGTTGGTTGTTATTAGCAGGTTAACATCTGCAAAAAGGTCAAAACTATCATATTTTATATTAACCAATCATTGTATACTCTGTTATGTAGTACAATTTTTTCTTTTTAAAAGTTTTTCTTTCAACTGCTTAACATAAATTTAGCTGAACTATAAATTGTTTAATTGTTTTTTAATTGTTTTAAGGAAATATAACAGTAATAAAAAAAGAAAAAAATATAGAAATAAACCACTTCCTTTAGCAAATATATCATATCATATCTCGAATGTAACAGATATTCAAGAGTCTACCGGGTTTATAAGTAGAACCGCACAAGGATCAACTGCGAGCACTTCTACATGCAATGTGGCATCTACATATATGAGTGTATATTTGAGAAAACACACACATAGATATATGTATATGGTGCAAGTGAATGAAAAAGTTTTACTTTTCACTTGTTTTCACTCGAAAACATTGACGTCCTTTGTTGCTGTTGTAGTTGTTGTTTTTTGTTTTTTTGATTCATACGTATTCATTTATATTGTTTGCCTCTCAATTCTCTAGCTGTTGTAGTTGTTGTAGTTGGCCACGGGCGTATGTATGTGACTTCAGGGTCTTGTCAGGCAGACGTCAGAGTCAAACGTCAAAATCCTTTTTGATATCATCAAACTTTGGCAACTTCTTTGGGTTATCCATCCTCCTCCTGCCCCTTGACCCCTAACCAAATGTGTCGGTAATAATTTTATTAAATTCTGACATCTTAAACAACAATTTTGACATTGAGTATTCAATAAGTTAGTTTGAATCCTGAATGTAAGGATGTGTACTCATAGTGTGCGCGTGTGTATTTATGATTTTGATGTGATGGATGGACTGGACAGATAATGTCCATTCAATCAATTGATTGTGTATAGAACGAATTAAGTGGGGTTAAGGGACATTTTGAAATTGATTTGAATATTATTGGGTACTTGGCTCAATATCAAATGTATTGCTTACACACATGGACACAGCCGTTGCGTTACAAACGCAAGAGGATTTCTTTGTGAGCATAAAATATCTTTAAATAATACGGGTATATTTGTGTGTCTGTTCTGTTGTCTCATTAGAGCTTCCATGTGGGTAACGTCCCACGATTTAAGCTATGGTAATGATAATAAAGATTCCCAAAATACTCGGGGGTATATGGTTGCCAAGGCGGCATGAAATGTGTTTAAATTTGGTTGACATTTGCTCCCAAACAACATCTCATTGAAATGAATCATCATGGGGAGTGCCTGGTGCAATGCGCTACATCTATGCGAATCTATTTGAAAGATTAATTAGGACACCAGGCGCTTATTTACTTAAATGTCAACCACTACAGAAATTTCAATCAAGTGAACTGATCTACAGTGTTGCGCAAAACAAAAGCAACAAAATATACTCTAGACTATAAATACATAATTTTCATAAAAACAAAATATGTAAAACAAAACTTACCGTTTATTTTCATAGAGGTATTATTAAGCTATAAAACCAATACATTACAACAACAACAACAATTGCGTTTAAAAGAAATATGAAAAAATGTACAGCAGAGTCGGAATTCACTTGCGCAAAACAATAGCAACAAAATCAATATTTTTTGTATTCGCCCTTGTTTTTAATAACATCTTCACACCTTTTTGGCATCGAGGCAACTAATGAATAAAAACAATCCTCCGGAAGGCTTTCCCACTCAGTTTTCAACTAGTAGAATAGCTCTTCTTTGTTGGAAAACCGATGTCCAGCCACTCTCCTTTTAAGGATGCCAAAAAGGTTTTCAATAGGATTCAAATCAGGTGATTGTGCCGGCCAATTAAGAGTTTGAATCCTATTGTTTGTTAGCCACTCTTTTGCCACTTTCGATGTGTGTTTCGGATCGTTATCACTCTGCATGGGGTAGCATTTGGTGTTGTAGTATGGCTCGATATCCCTCACCGTTCATTATTCCATCTATTTTATGAAATGTACCAGGTCCTTGAGCCGAAAAGCATGTCCACACCATTATATTTCCACCACCATGCTTTGCAGTGACGAGGATGTTCTAGGTTTTAAGACGTTGTCCTCTGTGTCGCCGCTGTGTCTGCATTCCATCCGATTGAATTAGATTAAATTTAGATTCATCGCTAAACAGTACTGTCCTCCACTTATTTACTGTTCAATTGCGATGTCTTTTAGCAAATTTTAACCTTTTCCAAAGAAATAATAGTAATATTAATACAGAATTACACTAAAAATAAAAACTCACCTATTTTTTATATGCCTTATTGTAAGTAATGGTTTTTTTGGCTGGTCTGTAACTTTTTAAATTGTTTTCTACAGTCCGTCTTCGTACTGTACTGTGATGAATATTCAGTTTTAAAGACGTTACAATTGTTTTTGACGAAATAAACTGATCTTTCTTTATCATCTTAACAATTTCACGGTCTGTCTTACATCTTCGTATATCTTCGCCCAAAATCATATATGCATTAGTGCAAAGTGTATAATTTATTAAAAACTACTGATTTATGGACCACTCCTTTAATATTTATTGCATTTATTAATGTGATATTGCGGCCTCTTACTATGTTCATAATAATGAGTGATGTAGATCCTTTTTGGAGCCTGTTTGCGGTCTGCGAAGATGAATGTTAAATTCACTCATCAATAAAGACTCATTTTTCCTTTGTTGTGAAGGGTCTCACTCATTGACTCTCATTGAGAAAATTCCCTGGCATGTAATAAAATTTAAATTATTTAGAGAAAGATTCTTACAATTCGGAAAAGGTTTCATTTAATCTAAAAATGTTATAGCATAAGATTTTATAATACGATTTGAATCCGAGAAAAACTACTGCCTGTAGAGAAGTTGTGAACGTAGCATTTTGTCCTTCGAAATTGGCTCGCTAATATCAAAGAGCAGAGTTTTTTATGTTCTCAAAATTTTTTTATATATTTGTAAAAGGTTTCATTTAATTTGAAGGAACTTTCTATCAATTAAAAATATCTTCGCTTAATTCGGATAAGGTTTCATTTAATTTGTAAAAGGTTTCATTTAATTTGGAAAAGGTTTCATTCAATTTGGAAAAAGTTTCATTTAATTTTTAAAAGGTTTCGTTCAACCCAAACATGTTGTAATAGATTAACTCGTGATACAACTGACGGTTTATTTACAATTATGGGACAAAACATTACATTATTATGGGAGTGAACTTTGAATATGAACCTGAATATTGATATAACAACAACACCACTTTGCAATACTTTAGTTACATTTGGCTATCAAGATGATGCACAAGTGGAGCTAAGATAAGCAATTTCATGATAAAGTCAATACAAGTACTCGGAGAATAACCAAAAACAATAAACCAATACCGCAATTCTTTTTTCCTTTTTCTATCCCCTTTAACAATATTCTGGTGTAAAGGAGCTGCAAACTAAATGACGCCAAACATCATTGAGGGTCAACAAACGTTAACATTGTCCTAAAGCAAAGTACGTTGAAAATATGTGTTCATAAATAAGACAGAGTCTTATTTAACAACATCATTAAAATTATTGAAGCGTAAATGTATTATGAACCAAATTTTAAATAAGCTACCCGGTATCTTGAGTCCAATGTGCGCACAAGTGGCATCAACATCGTCATCGCCACCAACATGAAGCAATGGTGGAGGCTTAGAGCTGTGTTGCTATCCAAGAAAGTCCAATACTGAAGCAATTCTGATGGAAATCATCAAAAATTAAGGCAAAGAGAGAATAAAGCAAATGAAAAGAGACGAACCATAGATAGCTTTAAGAAATAGTCAGTAAATTAGAGAGAACAGCAGCTAATCTTACTTCAAAATATCGGCAAAAACTGTATGCTTGCAAGTAGTAATAAATAAAAATTTTTATTTTCTTAACCTTGTATGACGAACATTGCTGGCATAACAACGGGTTCACTTCCCGACACAGCCACCTACCATTATTTGAGCGGCGGTCACCCGTTCTGTATGACGAAATTTTCGAGTAGTCAAGTCATCGACAATTCTGGTGACTGCTTCCAAAACTGTGATGCTTGGGAACGTCCATAAATTGCAGAACGTCCCACAGAGTGAATATAAATATAGAATCCTATCAGGTCAGTGAAAGTGATAAGCTCGCTTATGCCTCATTTACGGGATGAAAAGGAATTACTTCATTTAACCCATTACGAGCATTATACAGCATTTACCGTCGGAATTTGCCCTCATTACAACAGCTGATATTTACACGAAACCGAAACGAAAAGATGTTGAAACAGACGAAATACAAAAATTGGGAAATACAGGGTGGGCCATAAGGGTGTTGGCGGTTTAAATATTCAATTAAAAAAAAACTACGAAACATAAAAAAATATATTTGTATTTTTAAAAAGTAGAAGCATGGGAATTTTTAAGACTTAAAAATAATGTTGGAACTCTTGGAACCGAAGTCGCAAATTTTGGAAAATTCGTTGAAAAGTTGTTCTCTGTATTTTGTTACTTTCCTGAATAAAGTTCCTCTTCAACTGCTCTAAATTGGTCGGATTATTCTCGTAGACTACCTATTTGAGGTAGCCCCATAGAAAATAATCGCATGGAGAGAGATCGGGACTACGTGGGGGCCATTCAATATCCCCCCTTTTCGAAAAGAGTTTTCCAGGAAAAACAAAGTTAAGTCGGTTATTGGCATCATCGGGTTTTAATTCTTGGACTATCTGAATCCTATAAGCCTTCAAATGCAAATCACGTTTCAAAATTCGTCGTAAAGTTGTTCTTTTGACATCCAAAGACTGACTTCTCTTACGTGTTGACTGTTGCGGATTTCGCTGAATTGAAACATGAACACGCTCCACAATGTCGGCTGATCTTGCACAAACTGGGCGACCACGAACCGTAATTGGTACTGTTGAGCCGGTTGTTTCGAACATTCTGATCCATTTTCGTATCACATTGGCGCTTGGAACTTCACTTAAATCGTGTAAACCGTGTTCATGCCGATACAAACGTCATGCAGTAATCACTGATTTATTGTTTTCGTAATACGCTCGGACACAAAATGCACGCTGCACTCCCGTGTACGGCTCCATGGCGACTAAATTTCCAGGAAGCGGCGCAGCGAACATTGAATTGAAGAATTAAACAACAACACTCATATGGCCCACCCTGTATAAATAAATGTCTTTAGCTTTCTTTAAACTAACTTTGTTACAAATTATGCTCTCGTTGCTGTTTTGGTCTTGGTTCCCTTCCATGGAGTTTGCAAAAATTGTAAGCAATTGGAATTTAGATATTGTTTTAAATAAAAATAAATCACCTTCAATATCAATTATAGTATTTGTTATGGATGCAATGGGTGATTTAGTATTATTCCTCACAGTGGGGATTTTATGACAGAGTAAACTGTCAAAATATTTTCATTCACTATTATTTGATATTTTACTACGGAAATAACTAAACCGACACAACGTCTACAAGCTATTCAGAGATATCACGAAATGAAACTGCAAAATAAACGAATTTGTGTGGGAGACACCAGAAGGGGTGGGCTACCATCTGGCAAAATATTTGGCAGTGACAAGTTTTTGGAATTTCCATAAAGATTTACGTCAATTATTGTGTCCGCCAGCCAGCCAGTGAGCCAGCTCGACAGTCGGACATCAATCAATCGATTTAAAGGGTCATGAATCTCATTTATCAAAATATACTTAGCATTTTAAACACGTCCTTCTTTATGTAACATTTTTACTGTATCGGATGATATACATATATAGCTTCATTCCTCCAAACGAAGGTATAGAAAAATAAAATTGCTGAAATAAGAAAAATTTCGAATTTCGGCACAGTTCAAGTCTGTGTGAATATTCAGTGAATGGTTTTAGTTTTTTAAAAATAACTGTATAAGCTAATAGAGAAGGTTTAATACAATTTCACTTTTTCCTTACAATTTGTTTTCTCTACTCAATCCAAATTACGGCTTCGTCGAATCCGTTGTCAGCACTTGAAATTTATAATAAAGACCTACTGTAAATTTTTTTAATTGAAAATTCTAACAATTTGCTTGAAAAACAAACTTTTGCGACTTATTTTTACACAACCATTCAAATCCGTTTTTTTTATTCAACATTTCGACCCAAAACCTCCTTATTTGTTGCCCTCTGGCGGCCTAAAAACAAATTATAACCACAAAAAATTTGTATTTCCCATCCATTGGCTTAAGAGTTCTACAAAAAAAAATTAATAGAATTGGGGTCATAGGTAGCGCCCCAGCAATGCAGCAAAAACGGGTGAATTTTAGTTTTCATAGTCGTTGAAAAAAATGAATTATCCATCACTTTGCTCCTCAGATTTGATGTTTTGAAACTTATTTAGTTCTAAAAATAAAAATAAAATGTCTGCAGAGTACTTAATAGCAAAAAGGACAATGCATTAGCTACTCTATTGCAGCAAACATCCATATAATCACAGTATATTTCTGTTTCATTGAGCAGGAAGCAGTCTCTTCCTGTGATGTCTTGTTTAATGTCTTTGATTATATAGATAAACCCAATACATTGCATTCCGAACGACATCATCATCACATTTGTATGTACAAATCTATCCAGTGTATACGTTTCACACACATACAAATGTATACGTGTGTATGTATTTAGTTTTGTAATTTGATATTTTATGGTAGGGATGGCTTTCAACATGATTGCTTTCTCCCTAAAAAAGAAAAAAAAAAACACTAACGATGAAAATAAATATAACTACAACAGTATGGTAATATGAAATGTTGGTCAATTTTTGATGTGGAACAAACCGAAATTAGAACTACTGTGATTAATAATAATGGAGCTCAAACAAAACATCTTTCGGCAGTGATGACAATGCAGCGCTCTAATATAGAAATGAACGAGTTTCTAGCGAGGTGGCAGTATAACTACAAAAATATCACCAATATTTGTAAAGGTAATGTTTTTATTAACTCAAACGAGCCACGTTATATTACATCTCAGTAAAAAAAGAGCATCCAGGGAAGTTGAAAAGATCCGCTGATCATGAAACATATTGATAAACAGCGATGATTCCAACATAGGCTTGTCATAGGAGAGATTCTATTGTTTTCGACAACTTTTCACTGCCTTTTCATCAGATCTTCTATTGGATCATAAATATATGTGACATACATGTAGCACATATGTTATCATACAGTCCGCGCCATTAGAATAGGTTCAAGCATTTTGATAGAAATACCTGTAAGGTGCAGCAACAACAGCGAGAGGAGGGGGCTGTGACATTAGTTTTATTTTGAAATCAATCATTGCAAAGACTACAACATCAAAAATGAATGCAAAATAGTTCCCATTTTGCGTCGCCCACTACTTTCGTGTTTTTATCAGCAAAAAAGTATACATAAAAATACGCCACCAGAATAGGTTTAAGAGCGTAAACGACAGATAATTGAGTTAGTTTTTATAAGCTTGTCAGAAAAGCCAGTATTATTAGTTTATACGCCTAAGTTAATTTGATTAAACGATTATGGGTCGCGGTATAGTTCTTAGCACCGAATTAAAAACGAAGATTCCAGTGCTACACAATGAAAAGCTTACAACTCTTCAAATTGCTGAAAAGATGTAAGAAAGCCAAAATGTAGTAGCCAAATTTTTAAGAGATAAGGCGAGCTATGGAATGTACCCGTGCTGTCACATCGCCTGCAGATCGTACGGCCGTCCTCAAGGCTGCCTTCAATTCTGCTGATTCTGCACCAAAAATTAAGGCTAAAATGGGTGTGGCTGCTAGTCTTTCTACAGTGAGGCGAGCAATTAAAGGAGCCGAGGACTTAAAAAGAAAAAAATATTAGAAAAAACCTCCATTAAATCCCGATCGGAGAGAAAAACGAAAAACTTTGCTAAGCAACACGTGACTTGGAACAAGGAGCGGCATTCGGTCGTATCCTCCGATGGGGGGAAGTTTAATCTTTAAGGTCCGGATGGATATAATTTTTATTTGCATGATCTAAAAAAAAAGAACAATAACATGTGGACCACCGGCATAGCTGTGAAGGAGGAGTAATGGTATTTGGAGCGATCTTATACTATGGCCAAGTCGATTTACAATCGTTAACGACAAAAATGAATGCTAATTGCCACAAAGGGATACTCTAAAAAAGCTCTTCCAGATTTTTCCAACATTGTTGCACCCTTACAATGGAGATAATGCTCCTATCCACAAAGCAAGGGTTGTAAAATCATGGATAAGCGAGTAAAACGTCAATGTCGCGGAGTGGCCAGCGTAAGCACCACTAGACTTTAACAGCATCGAGAACGTGTGGGGATGGCTTATAAAAAAAGGTGTACGAGTCCGGTCGACATTTTTATGATAAAGCCACCGATAAAAGAGGGTTGGAATGAGATTAACTTAGAATATATCACGTCCCTGTACAAATCTATGCCCAAACGCATTTATGAGCTAATTTTAAGCAAAGGCGAAAGTACAAGTTATTAATTTTAGCTAAACTTACTGTTAAAATAAAAATAAATATTAAAAAAATATCTTTTTATAATAAAAATTACTACTGTTTTATGTGAACCTATTATGGTGACGCATATTTAATGTATGCATTATTGAAGAGGCAAAGAAAAGTAGTCTCTACAGTGGTACGGTAAATATTTTCCACTCATTTTACCTGTTCTCTTCTTAAAAACGTTTGTATATGCAATATAAAAATAATGGCACAGTTCTCTCCACTCCTTATTGTTACAGCACTTTGGAGTTATTTCCGTCAAAATGCTTGAACCTATTCTGGTGGCGCGGACTGTATATGTAAAGAGTGATTTTTTAAGATTTAAGTTTTTTAGATTGGCAGCACTGGTTGGCGTCCAAACGTCATCTGTCAAAGTGAAAAGTGTACAGTATATTCTTCCATTTCATCATGGAATGACAAATGACCTACCACAACGTTTAATTTTTGGTGAATGCATCTCATAGTTTGATTTATTTCTACATCAAATTGTTCAGAGAAATTAGAATTAAATTAGAAAGAAAAAACAAATTTAATTCAAGATTTTTTTGTACTAAATTCAAAAAAAAATAATCTAAACTGATTTTTTACAAATCTACATTAAATTTTAGAAAATAAAATGAAAAAAATTTAGAATTTAATTTTTAAAAAATTTTGCTACAGAAAGTTCAATAAAAAGGAAATTTTGTTATTCTTGATTTTTGTCATTATGCCGATATAAAATTTAAAATTTTGATCAAACTTAAGTTTTCCATGGCGTGAAAGTTTCTGTGCGTCCATTTCTAACAACCAGAAATATCCAGAAACCACTCTAAGTTATATTTATTTACTAAATTGGAAAAAAAAGAAATAATTTAAACTGTTTTTTTTTAATTTATATTAAAGTTTACAGCAAATTTCGGAAAATAAAATGAAAAAAAAAAAACTTAATATTTAGTTTTTAAGAATTTTGCTGTAGAAAAATCAACAAAATGTCAATTTTTTATTCTTGATTTCTGTCAATATGGCGATATAAAATTTAAAATTTTAATCAAACTTGAGGTCTCCAATGTCTGTGCATCCGTTTCTAACAACTATTTATTTATATTTTATTTTATTTATTTAAGACTATCCTATATATTATATTATATTATATTATATAAAATTAAAAAAAAAAAAAAAAAAAAAAAAAAATACGAAAACATAATATATGTAATTCTATAAATTTTAAATGGCAAGAAACCAATTATTAGATATTAGATTAAAAATTCTACAGCAATGGTTAAAAAAATAGAAACTTACTTAACCTTACTTTTTACCGATTTTGGAAATATCGTTTTGGAATCAAGGGGAACATTATTTTAACTATCCTCTATAATTTCCGTTAACCACGATTTTATGCCGGTTGTCTTAGAATTACAATGTCGAACTTGCATCTCTAGCCGACCTACAGATTCATATTGGAGTTGGCAAGGAACAGATGTCTCGTTCCTAAATTTAATTGAGCCGAAATAATACTCATAACATCATTGTCATTGAATAGGTTAACTGGGAATCTATAATAGATCGTATTGATTTTGACTAAAACTCTGTTGAAACAAGCGATTTGAAGCCATGGAAATTTTTCACAAAAATGTGTCTACAAAATTTAGATATTAAGGACTGACATTTTAGTAACTCTTAAAAGAGTGAGTAATATATTATAAACTTTTTTGAAAAATGTTGCTTGACGTATTAATATCTTGAAGACTGATAATGTCTGGTAAGTCGTCAACTATCGAGCTTGAACTCTGATCTAATTATTTTCTGTTTTTTTACATATTGCTGTGAAAACTGCCCTTGTTTTACACCAACTATTCCAAAATCTACAAGAGATATAACGAAACCCAATTTGAACGACAGGGAAAGGGAGCATCTGTAAAGCACAGAGTTAGAATAAAGTTGCAAAGACACAATTTAATTATTTTTTAAAATTTAGCTGGTCGTTTCGCTAGTCAAAATGGGACTACACTGAGAAATCATATGAACGTTCTATGAATCTATTCACAGGAGAGTTTTGACATTATACATATCTATATATATATAAAAATCAATTGCTGTGCGTTAGTCTCGCTAAAGCTCGAGAACGGTTGGACCGATTTGGCCCATTTTGGTCTTAAATTATTGGTAGAGTATTCCGGAAGGTTTAAAAGGTTTTATTTGAAGTGATAGATGGCGTTGGAGATGAGATTTTTGCAATTAATTTTTTTTATCACATTAACATTGAATCAAATAATGGTAGGTGACAAACATACCAGCCTATATGTGGCGCTGTTATTTATTTGAAGGCAAAACAACGTTTGCACGGGTCAGCTAGTTTTACAATATAAATCTGCTGCCTTTTGGTTTTTGAGTTTTTTTCTCCAACAATTTTTCATAAAACTGCACTGTTTGTAATAGTTAAAAAAAAATTATTTGCACCAAAAGCTCCGCGAAAAATCATATGAAGAAACAACGAAGATATGGAAAATTTAAGCTATTTTTTTAGCCCAACATTAGTTGACAACTCTGATCCATTTTTCACTGTGTTTGTTTAGTGTTTTCATCATTTGTACTCCAACAATTGTACAACAAAAAGCAAAAAACAAAAAGGAATAATCATCTATATTAAACTTACTTCAAATTGTTTACAGTGGATTCATTTGATTGATGAGTTATTTAATTGTGGGGTATTAAATGACTGTCAACTAACAGCAAACAATTTATTGCATATTATGGTAGTCGAAAATAGTTAACATTTTTTTTAGTTATCTCTCACGTATTTTAAGAGAGAATTTAGTGTTTAGTGTTTTAAACGGATTTAGTACAAAATGTCTGTGGAAAATCTGATATTTAAATGTAATCAATTATAAATGTTATGGAAAATCATAACCATAAGAATAAGAATGGCTGGAAATGATGGAAATCATACCATAAGAATGTAGTCGAAATAAATTTGTGTCTCAAATACTTTTCAGTTAATTTCCCAATAAGCTGACACACGTATAAAACAATTTTTTTTTAAATTAAACAAAAATACTTCAGAATACACTAAATTTCAAATACATATTTGAAGCTCACTTACAAGTGAACAGTTTTTATGGAATGCAATCTATCTGCCTTCCCTTCTTGAAAATGTGCATTGTTATAAATAACAATTTTTCTATAGTTCTATTAGACAACCTCTTAACACTTTTTGTTTAAACAAAAGAAAAAAGTTACGTGAGAATATGTGCTCGTCCATAGAAATGTATATTTCGTCATATTTTAGTTACGCCCATAATTAGGAGGAACGCTGATCTCTGATAAATCTGTCAGTTTTACATGTGTGGTGCCCTAAGGGGGCAAGACAATGCAATCTATTTTCATTCGCAGTATTAAATGCAAGAAGAGAACTCAATTATAATTATAATATATTGCAATTGAATGACAAATACGAATGTAGAAATACAAAAGTTATATAAGATAATTTACGAGGTGTGGTCAAAAATTTTTCACACCGTTATTTTCAATTTTTTTTCCAAAAAGTGTTTATTTATTCATCAATTTCTATTTTATTTCCTTTAAAGTAGTTCCCCTCAGACATAATACACTTATGCCAGCGTTTTTTCCAATACTCCAAACACTTCTGAAGCGCGCTTTTTGGTATCGCCAACAGCTCCTGTTTCGATTATTCTTTTATCTACGTATCAAAACGTCTCCCTTATATCGGTGTCCTCAGTTTTGGCAAGAGGAAAAAGTCAGCGGGGGCCAAGTCCGGTGAATACTATGGTTGAGGCATGATTGCGGTTTTGTTTTTGGCCAAAAACTCACGCACAAGCATCGATGTGTGAGCTGGTGTGTTATCATGGTGTATATGCATGGTGTATCCATGATTGGTTTTTCCACAATTCTGTGCGTTTCTGACGAATTGCTTCGGCGCAAGGCTTAAAGGTAGTATTCCTCATTGACCGTACGACCTTGTGGCAAGAACTTATGATGCACCACGCCATTGCAATCGAAGAAAACAGTCAGCAAACCCACCACATTTGACCGAGCTTGATGTGCTTTTTTCGATCTTGGCTCTTCTGGACGGTTCCATTGAGATGATTGGGCTTTGGTTTCAATGTTATGACCTTTTCGAGGAAATTTAGATCGTCGTTGACTACGTTCAACAGCTCCTGAGCGATTTCCATTCGACGTTGTTTTTGCTCAAAATTTAGCGATTTTGGAACAATCTTCGCTGTCGCACATTTCATGTCTAGAACATCCGTAAAAATTGTTTGGTAACAACCGAACGATATGCCAACATCATCAGCAATCTCTCTTATAGTGATTCGACGATTATCCAAAATCATTTTCTTCACTGCTTCAATGTTTTCATCGGTTGTTGACGTGCTCGGGCGACCAGGACGCCATTGACATCTTCTCGGCCTTGCTTAAACCGGTTATACCACAATTGAATTTGTGTTCTGCTCATAGTAGACTCGCCAAACGCCACAGTCAACATTTCAAATGTCATTGCACATTTGATTTCATTTTTTTTTTTCTTTGACCTATTTTTTCGAATAGTAAAAAATCGAAGAGCACACCAAAACACGACTAACCTTTTTATCTGCCAAAAAAAAAAAAAAAAACTGACAATCCAAAATTGTTGATATTGTCAACATATATAACAGACAGAAAAAAAAAATGCGAAAATCGAACATACGTAACTCACGAAATTTGGAAAAAAACCCGTTTTTTATCACACCTCGTATATGGGAGATATCTGAGAGGGCGCGGTCATTCCATCGATTTTTTCATATTGTGTCCAGTATTACTAATTACGGATTACGATGGAAAATCAAATTTCGATAAATCGCTCAACTTGCATACGAGTTACTAGAATGGGCGTGGTAACGTCGCCTATATTCGCCCTTAAATCATAGATCACCACACACATAATATATGGCAAATTTAATCGAATTGTTTACAGTCGATTCGAAGATATGAAAGTAGAAATAGTTGGGTTGAGTCATTTGTATGGGGAGCGGTTATTTGACGGATTTTTACTACAGAAAATTGAAAACAATGCAATGGATAGAAATGTAGACTAATAAAATCGATTTGGAAATTACAGAGAGTTATTTTAATTTGGAAAAATTGGTTAATTTGTATGGTAGGTACCAGGATGGGTGGTACTCCGTTTTATAAAGGCAGTAAGTGTACCAAATTTGACTAAATTTAGGGAAAGTATATAAAAGATATGAACATAAGAACGCTTGTGAAAAATCGATCTTTTTTAAGGAAGGACCCAGAGGGATTGGGGTTGATTGGTTGATTTTTTTTTTTTAATTTAATTTCGAAAGATCGGTAAATTTGTATGGGAGTTACCAGAATGGGTGTTGCTCTGTTTTCATCAACGCTGTTTTCAGAAGCGCAGAATGTGTACAAAATTTGACTAAATTTAGCGGAACTACATTTAGGTTCATAAAGATATGAACCTAAGCACGCATGCGGTAAATCGATCTTTTTTAAGGGAGGTCCCAGAAGAAATTGGGGTTAATCGGCCGATTTTTGTTTAAATTTAATTTCGAAAAATCAGTAAATTTGTATGGGAGGCACCAGAATGGGTATTGCTCAAATTTGACTAAATTTAGGGGAAGTGCACAAAAGATATGAACATAAAAACATGTATTTAAATTATATGGAGGACCCACAGGGAGTGAGGTTAATCGGTTGATTTTTTTTTTTAATTTTGCGTGAATTTATGATACAACGTAGTGAACAAAAATTTGGATTGCTGCACGCTACGGATGAAAAGTCACAGCGAGGAAATTTAATTTTGGAAAATCGGTCATTTCGTATGTTGGGTACCGGAAGTTGTGGGCCTATATAGTTCATTTACAATCCTCAGCTACAGTCTAAAAAAGATTTACGGCAATTATCATGTCCACCATTTAGCGAGCCAGACATATATCGCACAAACACAGACATATATCGTGAAACACATCTGATCAAAAGATATATACGAGCATATAAATTTATATATATTTTCATTACATCGGTTGATCGTTCCTTTTGATTACGGATGTTGATTAATCCATAATTCAGTTATCCAGTTATCCGCTTAATCAAAAATTCTGACCATTCAGATCGACGGTTTATTAAATAATTTGAATTTTGATTAATCAAATTTAAATATAATAATTTATTTACAATACAGATATTTTGTATGTGGAAATTATAAGAAGTTAATATCCACGGAAAATATTTTTATGTGGCAAAAAAAAAAAAACAAAATTAATAATAAATTAATAATTAAAAATAATAAAATAATTAATAATTAATTAATAATATAAAATATGAACACAAAATATTCAGTTATTTAATTTTTGATTACTTAATTGTTGTACTAATTCATTAATCATGAATTTTAAATAATCAAAACATCGATTAATCGTAAATATTATTAATCCAAATAAATTATTAATCAATTAATTGATAAATCCAAATTTAGGTTAATCGGTTTGAGTGATTAATCAACTAATCGCACATATCTAATTTCAATGACTCTTAGATATATTGAGATTTTCACGGAATTTATTTGAAGGTTCTCGTTTCCAGGATAATTTTCAGGAATAATTGGCGATCTTATTGCTATTGCTTTTACGTATTATAGGGCCGCTTTTAATACGAAATTACAATATAGGATATTCTTTATACGGTCAAAATTTGGTACTTAATGTTGTTCGTTTATGGAACCTTACGTCGATGTGTCATCTTTGCAATCCAGTTTCGCAAATCCATCAATTTCATTCACCTTCAATTTTTACAAACTTCTAAAACCACAATCTCATACACATAACAGGAGCGTAGAATGTGGTTTCACATAATTTCTAAATGTTCCACAAAACAAAGTTCCTACCCAATAATTTAAAGCCAACTAATGATTAGGGTACGACGCGCATTTCACATACAAAATAAAGAAAAAGAAACAGCTGTTACTTTTGTTGGCTCATAATCAAAGAATTAGTCTGTAATTTTCATTTATATGTGAGTTGCATACACAATTTTAATAGATAATTTCCAGATATATGGCAACACAGAAAAGTTCGCAATTGATAATTGGATGTCAAGTCCTGCCATATAATTTCAACTCAAGGATCTTTTATACAGCTCACAATATGGTAGGGTAAGAGAGTATTTGGATTGAAGATAAACAAATGCATTTCACTATCACAACCACAGCATAAAAAAGGATTCATAATAAGTTAGCTATTAATATTGTTAAGTCGCTCCCTAGAAACCAACAATTGCTTTTGTGTCCTATGTAATTATGGCTATAAAATACTTATGGGTCTGTGTGTCTGTTCGTTCACTATTTGATAATAGAATAAAGACACATATGGTTGAGTTATATATGCAATCAGCTACAGTGTAGTCCAAAAACAGGTATCATTTTAACTAGAAGAGAAATCACCATGAATCAAGTGAACGGACTTACATTATATTCACCCAACGCCCTGTGTCAGTTGGTTTTGGGGTAAATCGCTAAGTTCCTATCAAAAAAGGCTGTGAATTAACCAACAATAAGGGAAGCAGATTTATAATTTGCTGAATTTAGTTATTACAAATTCCTTTCTTCTTATTAGAAAGTGTAGATAAACCATTTGTATGTGAGTTACCCCAAGGGAGAAAGTTGTGCTGTTGATTTTCAACCGCACAACTTATTGTACAAAAAGCCTGACATACCCCAAACTACACAGAGCTTAGTGCAACTGAATGCAAACTATGACTCTAAGAATATGTTTGCGGATTAAATTAGGTAATTTGTATGGCATGTGCGGGAAATGATATGGATACCCAATCGGTATATTCGCATTTTATCAATCACTGCAATTTAATGTACAATTTTGAATTACTGCAGTCCACGAATTAGGAATTTGAGGGAAAATATTAAATAATTTAATAAATCCGTCAGTTTATTTAAGAGGTACCAGAGCCAGACTGGCAATGCTGTCTATTTTCGCTATCAAAACCAACTATGTACCAAAATTTGACTCAAAATTGTGCAATTGTTTAAGGGAGGTATCAGAAGGGCCGAGGCTACTTAGTTTAGCCAAGAATTACAAGTCAATTTCATGGCAAGAAATCCAAGTTATTGAAGCCAACAAATCGAAAATCTTAGAGAGAAGATTGCATTTCGGAAAATACGACAACATGCATGAGAAGTATCATTCATTGTCAGACTTTACATTTGGAAACATTTAATGTGCACCAAATCTGACTAAATTTAGTGTAATGGAATTATGGAAGCTCTCGAATTGTAAATCACAGAGAGGATTGCATTTCGGAAAATACCACAATATACATACCTAAACAACAAATCGATGCGGAACTACCAGTGGTGGAATATTCCTTGGAAATTATTGATGTGACACGTTCTTATCTAATTGAACGTGAATTTCGAAAAACACGACAACATGTATGGGAGGCACCATTCACTGTCAGACTTTGCAGTTGGAAACATTTAATGTGTACCAAATCTAACTAAATTTAGTGTAAAGAAATTATTGGAGCCCATTAATTGAAAATCACAGGAAAAAGATAGAATTTCAGAAAATACAAAATCTGACCAAATTTAGTGCACTGGAATGTACGACAGGAATCTGTACATACAATTATGGGTTAAATCTGTCATTTGTAGCCTGTCGATTTCTTTAGCATAAGCAAAAATAGGATTAGGATTTACAATGAAAAAAAAAAAAATTGTCCAATTTGTGCGGATGGTGCCTTTAACGTCAAAAACCCGACTTTTTCAAAGAAATAGGCTTTCTCGTTATACGAAGAAAACAAAACGTTTAGCAAAAAGTAAACCGATTTTTTCAGGTATATTGCCTCAGTTTCGAAAAATTTCGGCCCAATGACACCTCCAAACTATAATAAACAGCAAACAGTCTCCAACAATCACTTCTACGTTCTCCAAGCCCCATATGCTTCAATTTTGCTTGTTGGTGTAACCATCGAGTGAGAAACGAACTTCATTGGTGAAGCAAGCTTCATTTAAAGAAATTTTCGAAAAGACAACATTGAAAGCCTGTTGCTGTAGCACCCAATCAGCATATCTACTGTGGTGTGAATGGTCAGCAATGGCTGTAATTGTTGAACGAGTTGGACTCTATATGGAAGTACCAATCCTAATACAAAATACGCTATAATGGGCCGTAAGATAGGCCCAATTGCTGGCAATGCCGTGGAATAGACAAATTCGTATTATCTTTCACTTTCACTAAGAGAAACGACATTTGGGTACTTTGCGATGATGGATGTACAGGCCAGACCACATCTGTAACACTACCAGTCTCTTCAAATTTCTTTTTAATCTTGAAAATTCTTTGCACAGTAGATCGATTATAACGACCACAGACACCTCGTAATACACAAAAAGTGCACACGAGTAAATTGATCAGAATTGCATTATTTTTGCATCACATTGAAGACATTTTTAGAATAGTTTGAATGATCTGCTTTCAGACAAATATGCACTATTTTGTTTAATAATTTGCTGCCATTTTGATTCATAATTCATTTAATTCATAATTTAATTATCATCATTTGCCATTGAAAGGAACAGGTGGTAATCACTATAAGTTGTTTGCAGAAGAACCTTCAAACCAAGCTCCCGCAGCTCCTAGCAAGTCAATGTGTGTGACCTGGCCTGGTGTTGTCCTGCAGGAACACAACTCCTCACCTATTGACCAAAGCTGGCCGCTTGCTTCTCTCAGATGGTCCAATTATTGACAATAAAGTAACAAAGTAGAAGTTTGCCATATCGGAGCAACTTATAGTAGATGATTCCCTGACAATTTCATCGAACACACAGCAAGAGCCTCTTCTGGGGCTTCCACATAAATGAACAATTTCAATTATATATTCTTAGGTTCATATCTTTTATGCAACTGCAACAAATTTAGTCAAACTTAACAAACATCGAGTTGTTGGTAAACTTCTGTCTTTGACACCGTTTGCACTGGCTCACTGCTATTCGACAAAGGCCATTTTCACTTGACGTTGCCGTAAGTGATCCACTTTCACATCCGTTTTAAAAAATGAAAAGATTTTGTTGCGGTTTAGCTAACAAATCAGTTAACTTGTATTGCATCCCTACATTGAGTTTGTTTATGCATCTAACCTTGTGCAAGCAAATTTAGAAGGTTTTTGTGCAATATTGAATTCCTAGGCAATCGAAACATTGCTTACATTTGGGTGGCATAACACACGAACGCCTGTCTACGGCGGCTTCACCCACCAGCCGCGCATAGTAAGAGCATTTTTCATGATTTCTGTTTTGGACATGCATTTCACTTTTACATGGTTACATGACGGTTGCGTTTGACAATTTTCATTATTCCATTGACGATTTCGACGATTGGCCTTTCAGAGTATGGCATATCTTTAACATGAAAATTACCGGAAACAGAATTGCACATGATTTTTTTTTTTTCTGTTATTATTTTCTTTATACAATTATCATTAACAGCGTTTATAATATCTCTGCGCCTTATAGGCTTTAATAGAGACCAGTTGGCAAAATTAATAATATTCAAGTTAACATTTAAAAATCTGAAGAAGAAAAATATATATTTTAGAGAACAAAACAAATTATAGAAGTGTTTCAATTCTTTCAAGTATTATATAATATAATTTAATTTTCAATTTAAATTCTGATATTCTGGCAATTTGCCTAAGATCATGTGGTAATTCATTAAATACATGAGGCCCAGCGTAGCCTACTTTTTGCTTTGTCAGCTCAAGTCTACATCTCGAAGGTACTAAGTTTAGACGCTGACGTGTATTTTCTTGGGATTGGGCGAAATGTTATAAATCCATTACCAAATTGACCCCCAGATTTGAACACAAACAAACAAAGGTTTTGCTTATATATTCATTTTACGGGAAGAACACTTTTAGCATAATTCTTAAACAAATTGACGGTAGGAAACTCTATTGGCAAGTTGTAAACAATTTTTATTGCTTTATTTTGTGCATTTTTGCAAAGACTTCAGACAGATACAATTTTTAGCAGCATATACTATTGGTATATACACCAGATGACAATGGATTAAAGCATAATATAATCGAAGTTTGCTTTCTGTTGACAATTTATATTTAAATTTCCTTAGAATTCCAGTCGCTGACGAAATTCTTGTTTTCAGCATTTCAATATGCAGGTCCCAGGAAAGGTTGTAAGAAAAATGAATGCTAAGATATTTAACAAACTTTGATTCAGTTACAGTTACATCTCTGGTTCTCCTTTTATTAAATATGGCCGGAATCACACAAGCGTCGTCTTATTACCATTTATGTATAATTTGTTAAGTCGAACATATTCAAATAAAATTGAGGCATCATATTCAATCTGCGTTTTCAACTTTACCGGATGTTTATAATTGTATAAAAGGCATATGTCATCAGCAAATATGAACATCTTTCCATAAAAATTTATATTTTTCGAATCATTAATATATATTTGAAAAAGCAACAGACCAAGTACACTTCCCTGTGGGACGCCACACTTTACTGGTTTAAAATTGCTTGTACTTTGTCCAATTCGCACATAATGTCTTCTATTTTTTAAGAAATCTTCCAGAAGTTGTATTGTTGACTCTTGTATGCCAATGAATCTAAATTTTTTAATTAAAATTGAATGATCAACTAGGTCAAAGGCTTTCCTTAAGTTGAAAAAAATTCCTGCTACTTCACTAAATCCTCTATCAAGTCCATCACATATCTCATTAAGCACACTAACTATTGCCGCTTCCGTTCCATAAGCTTTCCAAAAACCAAATTGCCTATGAAATATTATATCATGTTTTTCCAGATAGTTAGATAACTGATTAAACATGAGTTTCTCAAATATCTTACTTATATTTGACAACAAAGAGATGGGCCTATACATATTAACATTTCTGCCATCATTAGCATGTTGGCTGTTACAATTTCAGGACCGGCTTGTGTTTTCGCCTTTATCGAATACATTTTTTCGATTTTACATTTTTTTAATTTCTCTTTCATTTTTGAGGCGTGTTTAAGCAATGCTGAGTCAAGCAATCGCAAAACTGTTTGGGTGGCTTTCTGAGTACGAAATCGTATCTAGTGCAACCCAGTAGCACTTATACAATGCAAGATATAGGTTATTAGAGTTTTCTACTGGAAAAAGAAAATTAATTGTTTCTTGTTACACCTTATATGTACAACATTTTTCCCAAACCATTTCCCTACCATTTACAAAATTATA
>JAHXMU010000736.1:0-16006 GCA_019455685.1 Philornis downsi | reverse complement strand
ATATTAAACAATGAATTACGATTGAAGACCTATAAAATACACACTCTCGAAGTGTTACCAAATCCTCGCTGCCGTAGCAACCAAATGTAATAGATGGCAAAGTGCAGCCCAATTGGTGGAAAATTCTAATGTGTCCGCACGTACCATGAGATGCATATTACAAAATTAACTACGATTGAGGACCTATAAAAAGGCAATATGTAAATAAACAAAACGATGATTAGATTGCATATCAAAAGGCTATTTAGACTAGCAAATTGTTCTGTGAAAGCAAGCGCATGCTTCAGTGATGTTTTGGAACGCAGCAACTGCCATAAGACGCTCACTACTTGGTTTCATTGAACAGGGTGTGTAAATAAATCAACAAATCTGTCATGAAAACATTTTAAGCGTTGCTTTGTGATTTCGGACGGGTCATCAGTTCGCTAGAAACCTTTGAACGTTTCAGCAAGATTCGACACCATCCCATAAAGCCCACAAAAAAACGTTCCCAGGTTCATTTCTTCACAACAATAGCCACCATATGTGCCTGACTTGAACCCAATGGATTTTCCCACATAGTTCATCCTGGAGGCCAACTAAAAATATGAATCAGTCAGTGCCTTACAGGTTGTAATTCGCCAAGAATGGAACAGAATAAGTACCATCAGACCACACACGGGCAGTGAGTGAAAGCGACCCGAAAGAGTGTTCTTCGCCGGAAATGGACCAAAATACAATCAGGCCACATACATGTACGTGCAGCTAGTGAAGTTTTCCCGGACAGATTCCATGATGTTATCCGCGCAAGAAAACGCAATAACAAAGTTTTCTTAAAATTTGAAATATTTTTACGATGTATAAAAAAATTTAAATTTACAAATTTTATACATTTTTAATTGGTAACAATCCGAGCGCCGATCCCTGTAAATGTTCCAAATGTTATATAAAATGATTTAATTCCGTCTCGAATATCATCTTTACGCTAACAGATATTGGATTTTTATAACGAATAAAAGTGATAAATTGCACACACTTGAAATAGAATGCCATCAAATTTAAAGGAATTATTTAACATTATAATTTCAATGAGAGAAACGAGCTTCCATTTTCTCTGAAAGTAACGAGAAAATGTATCCCGTTCCTAATATTACATTGCAATCACCAACTATATGCGTTTACGTAATATCGTCCGTTGTCATAGTAATTATTTTAGATTTGCCTTTAGTTCCAGATAATTTCATCCATTTGCACTTTTTTTTTTTGTCAACATTTTATGAGTATTACTGGCGCTGTAATTTTCAATGTTTTTGCCATATGCCAACATTTGTATGATATTACTGCAATTAAGTTATATAAATGACAATTGCAGGCAAGTAATCATATTCGTTTATGCTCAAATGCATTTCTCCACAAAAAAGACGGTAGTTTTTCCTTTGGCACAATTACAGCAAATTGTATCAATAACACAAAAAATGATAATAATGTTGTTCGAAAAGTTTAAGTTTTTGTCTCTACATTATTTGTGTTAGTAAAATTGGATTTGTTTAAAATGAAGACAGCATTCAAGCATTTATACAGTTAAAAAATTATAGGGTGGCCGATGAATGTCGCTACCAAAATGTTACTTAAAGATGTTGAAAAACATATTCTTTCCAGAATTACGCCCATGGCGAATTCCTTTTCAGCTCTGGATGCTTTCAAGAAGATGTTGCAATTTGTCGCATAACCACCAGGTCTGTTATGGCAGGTTATCAAAGAACCCGACGTTCCCTTGGCCTGACCTTACCGCAGCACAATTTTTGTTATGGCTTTATTGCAAACATGAGATCTCCAAAACAAAACTTACAAATATAGGTGATTTAAACCAAGTTATTCGAAAGGTAATTGAAGCAATTCCTGCAGCTCATTTCCAGCAATCTCGAATCATTTAAATTCAATTATTTCTAAAGGCCAATAAAAATACCGGGTGGCGCACGAATCGTGCTACTGTCAACTGTCAATGGGGATCGTTATTTAAAGATGTTGAAGGCGATGTTTTTACCCAGAATTAAGCCGAAGACGTATTCGTTTCAACAGCATTTAATTCCAGCAAGAACACATAGCCAGACCGGTAATGGCAGAGCTTCAACGAAAATTTGCAAACAAATTTTTACCCAAAACTGCACTTTCCATTAACCCCCAAGGTCACCTGAACTGACTGCACCTGACTTTTTTTCTATGGGATTATGTTAAACAAGGAATTTTCCAAACAAAACCAAGGAATATAACTGATTTGAAGCAGTTGCGAAACCGAAACGAATAATTTTTTGATCAAATGTACGTGAATAAGCATAAGGTCATTTATGGTCTATCATCTTCAAAACCAATTAAATATATAAAATAAAATTGAATTTCCTATTGTAAAAATAAAAGAAATACATTGGTTAAAAAAAGAGATATTTGAATTTCTTACTGTGTTGCAATTGGTGCGCCACCCTGTGCCTAATAAATTTGGATTATATTTCAAATAAATAAAGAACAAAATAAAATAAAATAATGTATATGTACTACAAAAAAACCTTGTGGGTTTCTTAAAGTTGCAGCATTTATTAGGCACCCTGTATAATTAAAGTTTATGTCTGAAAATAGTACATGAGATATTCGTCGATGTGATAAAATCCATATTTTTATGTCGTACCGACTAATAAATTTAAATGTACCAAATCTGATTTGTGGCTAAAATGTTAGTGCTGTATTCAGTTAAGAATGGAGTTTGGATTTTATAATAAAATAAAAACCAATAGAGAAATTTCAGTCCGGTGAATTGGCCGGTGAATATTGAAGCAAAAGTGTGCTGAGTGCCAGTAAGGGTGGGGTAAATAAGTTCTTACCAACAGACACTGTGGATTAAAACCCAATGAAATACGCAAAATTACAACTTGTTAAACTTAAGTATTGCAAATTATTTATAACTAATTCTTGTTAAATGCTTGCTAAGTTTTACTGTACAAAAAGTACAAAAAAAAGTTAAATAAATAGATTGGGAAATTTGTGTGGCAGATGCCAGAGAGAGCGGGGCTATCAGGTCATATTATTCACATTTTACAAGCACAAATTATAACGCTGAAATTAGAAATTCCTCTTCTTCTTAGGTGGCAACTGGAATAGACATCCTTACCTATTATACGCCGCCCGTAGAAAATAATTCCAAGCGCTTCGATCTTCTGCGCTTCTCCTCCAATTCGTGACACCAAGCTTCGATAATATTTCAAACGCCTGGTCCTTCCAAAAGAGTTTTGGTTGCCGTCCATCGAGTTCGTCGTCGAAAACTTTCCGTGCCGGAGTATTTGAGTCCGTCCGCACAACATGACCCAGCCAACGCAATCGCTATATATTAATGCCTTTTTTGTTAACGATGATGGGCCCATATTAGAAGTTAGAAATTACAGGGGGAAATGAAATTCTTTAAACCGGTCAAATTACATGGTAGATGATAGATAATTTATTTGAACCAACATGATTGACCTATCAATATTAAGTAGATTTTTACAATTATTTCTTAACATGAAGTTTTCGGCAGTTTTCGTATTGTAAGCGAAAATATGCAAAAAAGAAAAATAATAATATTGCTATGCAGCCTATTTACAATATCTGCCTGCGATCTGGCAAAATATTGGGCTGTGGCAAATTTTATGAAGTTTCATAAAGATTTAAGACAACTATTGTGTCAGACAAACTGACGGACTGTGCGATGAATCAACTTAAAAACCGTTAAACACCTTTCTGGGTCTTAGGTTAGGTTAGGTTAGGTTAGGTCTGTATGGCAGTCTGAATAGACAGACTCACTTAGACTGTATAGTCCATTGTGATATCAGGGAAACTAGAAATATGGGTGTCCGTAGTTTCCCCCCCGTTGAACCATCCTGAGCGCCTTAAGAAGCTCTTAAGTCGGACAATATCTATGTCGTCCAGATCTCTTGGGTCCCTAAAGAAATAAGAGCCCAGTGTTGATCCCCGCCTGTTCGCCAGGGCAGGGCAATTGTAGAGAAAATGTTCTGTAGACTCCTCCTCCTCTTCATCCCCACAAGTCCTGCAGAAGTTACTAGTTGCAATCTCTTCAATCTCACTACATGTCTTCCAATCAGACCGTGTACCGTCACGATGGATACAAGTAATGAGGTAATGAGTAATGAGAAGTAATTATCCGTCATGACGGATATAAGTAATGAGACGTCGATACGTCATGACGGATATAAGTAATGAGACGTCGGGTCTTGATAGCGACAGCAATGTTTGTGAACGCTTTAGATCTAGGCAAGGCCACATTTGTTTAGATTGATTACAGCATCGGACGGACAAACACGCACCTACCATTTGCTGCTAAATGTGATCTATCTCGCAGTAGGAGCTTGCAGATGGCTAAAGGTGTGCCCGTGGACTCCAACTCGGCTGGAGTCTGTAAGGTTGCCCCTAGTCTTGCCAGCTTGTCTGCTCTGCTTCTGGGTCTTACATTTAATATGAAGTTGTAAAAACAAAATCGATCCTTAGCAGAAAAATTTTATTTACTTTTATGTAAAATTAATTATTGAAATCCTTTAAAAATTTTGGACTCCTAGTTGAAATGTTAAAAAAAAAATAAAATAAAAAAGATAAATCACTTTTCCCCCTGTTCGGCATATGAATTAGGAACTGCATGAGCTAATTACTGCTATCAAAGTAGTCAAGCGCATCAAAACACACCGACTGCATTAATAGAGGTATGCATGAACATATCCCAGCACAAAAATTATTCTACAATGAACTCTGCAGAAGGCACGGGAGGAGGTGAACAATTATTGCGGTAAACTGCCCAAAACATAGAGCGGAAAACTGAAGAAGGAGTGAGATTATTCGATGATTGGCTAATTAGTTTTATGTGGTATTTAATATCAATAAGTGCCTATCGGTCATCTAAGTAGGCATTTATAAATTTGAATTATGAATTAGGCGCGTGTGAACAATGAAGCGGTTTCTGGGGGGAAAAAACTGAAGCTTCAAAATTGTAAAGTGTTGTAGGCTTTTCATAACTGTAATACTCTTGCAAAAACGCCACACAGTTCAAATATATCAACTGACAAATGATAACTGTCATCTAAAGATTTGCAATATCTTACATGACCCATCATTAGGACATATTTACATACCTTAAGCTTGATTTCTACGGGTTTGTTGCTGCTGTTAAGCTTACCTGACAAAAAAAACAAAAAAAAAAACAAACACGACAACTTGTAATTTAACGATTGTCTGAAAATTTCATAATCTTCCACTTGAAGCTAAATATAAAGATCATTAACATATCTAATCTTGAAAAGTAGTCTGGATCTATATTGAACGAAGCACTGTTGAGAATTAAAGCTGCACCTACCTGATGGCAAAAAAATCTAATACGAGTACACCTCATCCTACACTGACGCAAAAGGAAGTATAATACGAGCGCATATATTTATGTTTGTAGGTATTTATATTTACAATTACAAATATACGTATATGTAAATATGTATTCGTAATGAAAGGCATTAGCTGGAAAAAGGGGACTGAGGAGGAGAAGATAACCACGACTACCAGGCATGACAAAAATATGTTTCAGGTCAGTGGAGGCGCTGAGGGGGATGGCGGAAAATAGCTAAAGACATCTTCAGATGTATGCATGTGTGTTCCTTCTCAAGTCAGGACATCCGTTGACATCAAATATGACAGTATCATCATTATTATCTGCAACACTTAGCATAGCGCTGTCACGGCTGCTGCAGCGGCAAATCTTTCGTGATGTTGCTGATGCTATTGTTGCTGTAGAGAGGTAGTCAGTCCTTTTAACAAAAATCAGCAGTGCCACTCGACGAATGTAAATTCCTCTATTTGAATGCTGCTTAGAATGCACAACTTCTCAGATATACACCAGGATATACCAGAGAAACAAACTCAATTCTCGAAAAAGTGGCAATGTATAAGTGTGAGTGTACGAGTATTTTGGCCGTATGTATTTACCAAGTCTTTGCTGTTTATTTATTTTTTTCTTTTTTTTTATTTTTGTCTCCTTGCTAGTCTTACAAGGCTTAAATGCATAATACTAACATAGAAAATATGGATCTGACAATATACTGCAACAACTATTAGCAGAGGTTATTGTTGTGTGTATATATGTGTATGTGTAGGTTGTGTGTGTATTTGTGAAGGCATGTGCACATGCACGAAGATCGTAGAGATTTTTATGCGCTTCTCACACATGCTTAACGCTTTCACACTCGTGCAATCAGCTAAAAATGTCAACTGTCATACAACTGACACAATGGGACAAAGACTGCTACATATGTATGTAGAAGTGCATACAAAGATGCTCATACATAGAAGAATGTTTGTGCATGTAAATGCCTACATATTCTCGCGAATATTATTGTGCTCTTTTTCAATGAAAACTACCAGAAGCTGTGAAATTATTTCAATTTGATTTCAACTACACCCTACAACACACTTGACGATGCCACCTTATTCCGACCGATAAGTCTGAGATTGGGATTTCGATATAGGCAGGAAAATATCGTTCCTGTACGTACTCGTTCAAATAAATAAATAAATAAATTATGTATAATCAAATAAGTAAATCAATGTGAACGGCCGTGGCGCAATGATTAATAAGCGCGACTATCGTTCGCATGAACGCAGGTTCATGTCCGCATACAACCACCTATCATAATTTGAGCGGCGGTCACCATGATGTCTTTGACGAACACTTCGAGTAGTCGAGTAGTTGATGTGACATTCGGAATCGGCACTAAACTTTAGGTTGCGTTGAGTAGGTCTAAAAATACAAAATACTGATAAAAATGCAAAAATACAAGAGAAATAGAATGTTTGTAAGCTCACTGAATGTGAGAAGCTCTACCATATCTCACTCATGGGATGCAAAGGAATTTGTTTTGGAAATCAATTTGCCAAATCTAATGAACTCGTGACTCCATTCCGCTAAAGGTTTACAGTCCAAACAACAAGATGTGCTGTAATATTTCCCCCATAATGATCTAAATTCACTATAACTTGAAGTCGCCTTTCATCTCCAAAAATTTAAGGACGGTCGTAATCACAGCCCATATGGTCACTTCAGACAAATAAATAAGTTTACGGTGCTGGCATTTCGGATTCGTTGCGCTTCCGTAGTGGCAGTTCTGCTTATTTATGTGTACATTAAGAAAAACAAAAAAACATTCTTCATATGAAAGCAAAAAACATTGAAATGTGACCAATTGCCTGGTTTACAAACTCAAGCCTCTGTCTCACTTAATGTGAAAAGCTCTCTCATGCCTAATTTATGGAATGCAAGCGAATTCGTCTTTTTATTTTTATAAAGGGTGTCCCAACAAGAACGCAAGATTTATATTTGGCGCCATTCGAAGTGTCTTTGTTTGACATTTGAACAATTATTATTGTTTGCTAGTAAAAGGTACGAGGTTAGTAAAAATGGAGCGCTACACGAATGAACAACGCATTCTCAGTGTGAAATTGTTTTACCAAAATGGTGAAAGTTTTGCGGCTACAGTTCGCAAATTGCGATCACTTTGGGGTCACAATAGTGCTTCGAAAGAGTCAACTCTAAAGAGATTAATGGATAAATTTGCCAAAATTGGGTCTACTAGTGATGTAAAGACAACAACGCGCCTTCGACCAGGTCGATCGACCGAAAATGTCGCAGCTGTACGTGATGATGTAGCTCAAACTCCATCCACCTCAATTCGACACCGAGCTCAGCAAATTGGTGTCTCCAGATCCACCATTTAGCGAATTTTGACGAAAGATTTGCATCTTCATGTATACAAAGTTCAATTGACTCAGGAACTGAAACCAGCTGACCATGGATAGCGAAAAGATAACATGAAAATGCTGATTTTGCCGATAAAATCATCTTCAAAGACGAGGCCCATTTCCATCTTGATGGCTTCCTCAATAGCCAGAATTGTCGCATTTGGGGTGAGGAAAATCCTCGAGTGGTTCACGAGAAGTAAATGCATCCTCAACGTGTCACTGTGTGGTGTGGATTTTGGGCTGGAGGAATCATTGGACCTTTTTTTTATGAAAGTGAGACACGTCAAGCGCAAACAGTCAATGGTGTCCGGTATCGTGAAATGATAAACAATATTTTCGTGCCTAGAATTGAAGAAATGAATGTGGAGGGAATGTGGTTTCAACAAGACGGCGCCACATGTAATACAGCCAGAGAAACATTTCAATTCCTGCATCACTCATTTAAATCTTGCGTTCTTGTTGGAATACCCTTTAGTATCAATACCAATTAAGTACCAAAATAAAAGCATCGACTTTGCAAGTACCGATATTGTCATATAAGTGAACAAATTCAAGAAATTTTAATCAAACCTACAGAACGATGAAAATTGTAAGCAATATCAGATTCTTTCCAAAAAAAAATATTCTGACCCAAATCACAATAAAAGCAACAAATTTTTAATTTTCTGAAGCGCTTCGCTGAGAAATTATAGAGGGCCGTTTATTTGTATTATTATAACAAATTTGAATATGCGCTACTCTAGGTATGTGATCATCCAGTACATTTCCATTCGGAGAGCTAAGTTTACTAAATGTCTGATGCTTGCTAAATTATGTGGAAGTTACTTCTATTGAATTAAAGATATCAATATAACATTATATAGATGTGGTTATACCTTCGATTATTTCAAATTTTACCATTGTATTACAACGCAATATTTGTGGCAACAATTTAAGAAATTGCAGTCGATAAGTTACGGATAATAGCGGGAGAATTAAATTTTTATAAATCGATAAATTTGTATGGCAGGTAGTAGATCAGTTGTGGCCATGCTCTCCCGTTTTCGGTCTCAGAACTTGGTATACTAAACTTATTATGTGTAACAAATTGTGTAAAACTGCTTGAAAGGTATGGAGCTAGGAATAAGTAGATTAAATCTGCCAACTTGTATGGGAGCTACTAAAACTGGTATGGCAGTGCCCTCTATTTGCATTCTCAGAACTTGTTACACTAAACGTATGATGTTGACAAGTGCTCAAACGAAAATAACAATTTATTTTCTTTCTTAAAGTCTACAAATGTAACTGGTTTTCGAGTAACTACATAAAAGTTATAAACATATGAAAATTAAGTTTAAATCGGTTATAGTATGGCAACTATCGGTAAGTGTGGGGCAATGCTATTTATTTTCATTCTCATAGATTAGTTTATAGAAAACATCATGCCTTCTATATGATTGAATTCCGTATAACTGCCTGAACGATATAAAGCAAAGAATATTAAGATTAAATCGGTGGTATACCTATATATGGGAACTACCAGAGGGGGAACACCAGTCGGTCGATCTTTTTAAATTTTGTCGTATCAAAGCTAATAGCATGTGGCAATAACTATTGGGTTGTTCGGAAAGTCCGTTCGGTTAATTCGTTAGTTCACCATATACCACTTCTCATAACGTAGAATTCCTTCAAACACTATCAAAACTTCCTTCCATCTCTTCTCTAAACTGTTTACTATTGTTTACTTGTATTCTCGTTCTAGTTGTGAGTGGTTATAGCATTATAAAAAAAAATTAAAAAAAGTGGAACAAAAATGAGCGATAAATAGCATTTCAGGCATACTATACTGTATAATTTCTAGAAAGGAAAACAGCAGCCGAAGCCAGCCGAAAAATAAAGTGTGTTTATGAATAAACCGAATCAAATGAAAGAACTTCCCTGAAATGATTTAGAAGATTTCCTACGGACGACTTCTCCGTAACGGATGCTCCCAGATAAGGACGACCAAAATAAATTTGTTCCGAGAAGGTGAGAGATTTAATTATTGCTAATCTAAGTGCAACAGTTAGGGAAAAAGCTGAAATAATCAAAAAAAATCAGTGTCAACCGCTCACGGGTTATAAAAGAGCTCGGATTTGTCAACAACCTCGATGTGTGGGAGCCTCACTCTCCCACCGAGGTCCTCACACTGCCTTGCGGACTCATCAGAAACTGTCAGAGCTCGGATGGGAGGCTTTACCTCACCCACCGTACTGCCCAGACCTCGCCCCGTCCGACTATCACCTATTTCGCGGTCTGAACAACCACCGGAAGGATTTCAAATTCCATAACGACAAGGAAGTGAAAAATCAAATTGAACACTTTTTTAGAAAAGCTACGCGAGTTTTATGAGAGAGCTCCCAGGGAGGTGGAACTAATTTTTTTAAAAAAAAAAGGAGAGATTATTTAATAGATTAAAATAATGGTTTTTTCGTACTCGTACATAAATTTGTAAATAAATTTCTTTTAAAAACCGAACGAACTTTCTGAACCGCTCGATACTTTGCACATTTTATATCATTCTTTCTATTCGTACGTTCCGTGTTAAAATATGGAGTTTTTGTAAAATATAATTTTGTAAAATATAAAATAATTCGTTTTCATTATCGGTAATTATATTGATGACCCCGATATCGGTATAAAAGACTGATTTTGGTGCAGCGTCCTGTACGTTCGATGGAAGCAGGATATAATGTGAGAACAGGTTTTGCTGATAACCATTTGTATCAAAATATCATTTCCTCGGAGCAACGATCCATCCCACAAATTTCTACAGCAATGATTTGCAAAATACCATTCAAAGTTGGTCTTTGTACAAGTGGAAGTTGTTTTTAAAGTTAACCGCATATAGTAAATTCGACCACATTAGTTACAATCTGGGCCTACGCTAGAGTTTGTTAGAGATAACGTCATGGCCCCACCAACTAGTGGTTGCAAATATAAAGCGCTCGTTTTCATTATTTGGGAACTACAGACCCATAGGAGAAATGTGATGCTAATTAAGCGATACTGAAAATATACAGCATTGCCATGCCCCTTCTATTTCCCGCCTACATATCCACCGGTTTTCTAAAAATTAGTAATTCCCTGTGATTGTTATTTATAAAAATAGGTTAGGGTTGGGTAAGGTCAGTGTGACAGTCTGAATTGATAGACTCACATAGACTGTATAGTCGGTTGTGATGCCACGGAACCTGGAGATATGGATGTCCCCAGTTTCCCCCGTTGAACCATCATGAGCGCCTTAAGAAACTCAAAATTCTAACAATATCTATATCGTCCAGATCTTAAATCAATTGTTATAGACCTGATTTATTGTCTACTGTACCGATTTAAAAAGTTTGAAAAAGATACAGCGACCTTTCAGGTACCTCTCACACAATTGACTGATGTATTGCAATGGCTTAAGGAAAAGGCATTCATTGGTAAAATAAGTGCAGATTTATGTGTGAAAGTGGCTAAGAACTGATGTTCTAGAATCAGCTGTCACTGTAATTTCCAATTCCAAATATCGTATATATATATATTTATTTATTTATTCCCTTATTGTTAAGAAGAGGACACACCATTCGCCTTAGTCTTGACATTTTTGCCATCACATTATCGCTGTGGCACTTGCATGGGACAGGTATGCTGAGATTTCTATAGAGGATGCGAGATGTTATTTGTCGTTTGAAATTGTTTGTGAGTTGGGTATGAGCTGAGATGTTAAGGAAATTATGATGTGTCTATTTTGTATATGACTGCAGATTTGCATAAAATACTTGGCTAATAGACACTAACACACGCGCGCGCAATTTCACGCGCACACACATACACGCGCATCCCTTTACCACAGCAAACTGGTGGATGTGGTTACAGAAACGGAAGTGTTTCAAACGCAAGGATACCCTTATGTGACACACACACACACTCACACCAGCTACATTTATCTGTATATGCTCACACTCCCGGACACGTGAGCTACCTCACATGACAAGTGGCATCGTGTGGCAAGACACACACACACACACACACACACACACACACACACACACCAATATCCAGATACGGGTATAGCCCACAGAATTTAAATGCTTAAAATGGCTACTGCGGCGGATTTAGCAAACAAGCACTTCCAAGGTACTAAACAATATGGTGCAAGTACAGAAAAAGTACGCACCAACGACAACAACAACAATAATATCAACGGCAATGCATAGAAGAGACCCAGCAAGTTATAATCTCACACACACATACACCCAATAAAAAAGGACCTGTGGCACAATAACGGCAACATGGATTTAAATATGAATTCCAGGTATGGAAGTCTTCGTAATTTACGTGTACTATTTCTAGGGATTATTGATAGTCATCAACAACAAATTTGATTGCTAACCAAGGAATTGAACTTACAACACCGAAGTCAAGTTACCCAATAAATCTAACAGATTTACCCATGTTTCCCGAAAATGTTTCAGTGCGGATGTATGCTTAACATTCATAGAAATTTCGTTGTATTGATAAAATGTAGTGAATGGAAGGAAGGAATATGTTAGGTGGAAAAATGTCAGGTCTATCTGACACTTGAAATATTAGGATGAAAATTTAGGGAGATTTTAACTAAGAATATGGGCAGACGAACCACAATAATTGTTTCGCGTGGAGGAGGCAGTTTCAATACACAAACAAAAGAGGTGCAAAGATGTACAGCTGGACCAGCGGTAAAGCTTAAGTGCTTACCAACACGCTTTCCACTTTACGATGTCATGGACCATTTAGCGTCTCGTCTTTAGACAACCATATGATAATAAAGGGTGTCCTAACAAGAACGCAAGATTTAAATTTGGCGCCATTCGAAGTGTCATTGTTTGACATTTGAACAATTGTTATTGTTTGCTAGTAGAAGGTACGAGGTTCACATTCTCATTGTGAAATTGTTTTACCAAAATGGTGAAAGTTTTGCGGCCACAGTTCGCAAATTGCAATCAATATGGGGTCACAATAATGCTCCAAAAGAGACTCCAACTGTAAAGAGACTAATGGATTTAGATTAATGAAAATTTGCTAAAACTGGGTCTGTTAGTGATGTAAAGACAATAACGCGCCTTCGACCAGGTCAACAACCGAAAATGTCGCAGCTGTATGTGATGATGTAGCTCAAACTCCATCCACCTCAATTCGGCACCGAGCTCAGCAAATTGGTGTCTCCAAATCCACTAAAGATTTGCATCTTCATGCATACAAAGTTCAATTGACTCAGAAACTGAAGCCAGCTGACCATGGACAACGAAGGGAGTTAATTGGGTATTGGAGAGACAACATGAAAATGCTGATTTTGCCAATAAAATCATCTTCAGTAACGAGGCCCATTTCCATCTTGTTGGCTTCGTCAATAGGCGGAATGGTCGCATTTGGGGTGAGGAAAATCCTCGAGTGATTCACGAGAAGCAAATGCACCCTCAACGTGTCACTGTGTGGTGTGGATTTTAAGCTGGAGGAATCATTGGACCTTTTTTTTATCAAAATGAGGCATGTCAAGCGCAAACAGTCAATGGTGTTGGGTATTGTGAAATGATAACAAGTTTTTTCGTGCCTAGAATTGAAGAAATGAATGTGGAGGGCTTGTGGTTTCAACAAGACGGCGCCACATGTCATACAGCCAGAGAAACAATTCAATTGCTGCATCAGTCATTTCCCGGTCGTGTTATTTCGCGTTTTGCAGACCGGAATTGGCCGCCTAGTTTGTGCGATTTAACACCATTAGAATTGTTTCTTTGGAGTTTTTTGAAGTCAATGGTTTACGCGAGTAAGCCGACGACGACTCAAGTCTTAAAAGAGGAAATTGAAGGCTGCATTAATGAAATACCGCAGCATTTATGCAAAACGGTCAATGAAAATTTCATTACAAGATCGCGTGAGTACCAGCAAAGCCGTGGCGGCCATCTGCCCGAGGTGTTGTTACATACATAACCTCTTTCTGTCTACTTTACGATATAATAAAGTTGCAAGATTTTTCTTTTAAATATCTGCGTTTTATTTAAAATTTAAATCTTTCGTTCTTGTTGGGACACCCTTTACAAAAATAAAATTCAACTTTTGGAATATGATAATGTAGAGCTTGAGAAGATGAATTTTAGTTTAGCTACTCTAACATAGCAGGTTATTATAAAATCTCCCATTTTAATAGTGAAAATTTTACCTAAATGTTGAAATATTTTGGATGTACGAGTAGATATCATTTCCGATAGAATTCAAGTACATTCGCATTATTGGCATTTGTCATCTCTGCCAAAAAATACCAAATGGTGACAAATCGACTGGAGTCGTTTAGTTTGCTTTGGTAGAGGAACTGCATTTGTGTTTACAAACTGAATAAAATAGAATTAATGCTAAAACTTTTGTAGCTGTCCGTACGTGAGTGTGAGTGTGTGTGCGAGGTTTGAAGTTGTTGGATTTTTTTCATGCATCTTTGTGGTTAAATGATTGAGGTCTTTCATGTGGGTATATTTCCAAACGAAAAGTTTAGTTTTTTGTTCTCCATTCTTATATACATATAATATAAATTTATGTTGGAACAAGTACTTGAACACGTTCGAGGAACCACTTGTTTTTTTTTTTTTGTTTTTTTTTTTGTAACATGCATGTCATATAATCGTACTCGTATGTACGTTCACATGTGGGTGTACATAATATGGCAGAAGAAACCAACAATGGGTATACCATAACCACCGGCAACAACAATGGCTCAACTCAATCGTCGTCGAGTTTTACTTAAGTTACGGTTACCACCAAAGACCATTCAATACAATCAACCGTACCCTGATGTGGAACGTGTGAATGCACTCCTCCTGTATTGTCCTTTCAACAACCAAGATCCGGATTGAGTTTTCGTTTCAGTTCCCTGAGTTAACTTGTTTTTTTTTTTCCTTGATCATATGGATGAGTGCATGGAAAACGGCAGCGAATATTCATGCATATATAGAGCTCTCAATAGAAACGGCGGCTAAGTTACTTTGAAAAGCTGGCATCCAATATTGTAGTATTCAACCAGAATTGTGGTATGCAGTAGCTTTTGCGACACGTTTCGTGATTTGTATCCCCCAAAATAATTTAGCATAAGTTTAAGTTTTAGTAGTAGTTTAAGTTTAAGTTTTAGTTTTTATAAAAAGCTCGGCTAAAACTTCTAAATAACCAACGTGCATTATGAAAACTGTAAAGCAGTATATCTATCGGATTTTTCCAAGATTTGTTTTAAAGCCGTATGAATCTTAAATAACACCACCAATTTTCATGTTTACAATAAAATACATATAAAATTATCATGAAATTTTTCTTCATTTCATTTGCAGTTAATGGCTTCTAGTCGGGAGGCCGACTAAACCGATATTCAGTTCTTGAAGACATTTCAAGGTATACTTTTCAAATCAAAAAAAAACATGAGAGTCCTTTTCAAAATATTTCGATCAAATTTTAACTTATTTATTATTTGGCGGGTTGTCCTAGAACTGATTCTTTACACTTTACTTTGTAAGAAAATAAAAATTTGTGTAATATCTATGGCATAATAAAGCTATAGAGTTCTAGCATATTGGCATTACAAATTAGCACATCCATCTTGATTACAAATGTTGGTCCCATTAATCGTAATAAATAAATTTTCTCGTTAAAAATTATATTATCTTCATAATATTATCTATATTTCTTTACATGATATGTTCTCGCACATGTTTTCCTTTAGATTTAAAAAAGCTATTTCATTTCAGTGTATATGCTAATTCCTACGCACTTTTACGAAACCTTTTAATCAATCTGGAAGACAGCACATGTCGGACATCGCAAGGAGAACAATGCTAAAGGTTAAAGTAATACATTTGTTCTAGCAATGACCATTCTTAAAGCAGTTCAGCTTATTAGTTCTCAACTTTATGGAATGCCCCACATAATCCCTGAATGTACCCACATTTAAAACAACATGGTGTAACAAAATGACTTCATTACAAGCAAACATTCGCAAAGCGGAGTGATGAGGTTAAAACAAGTGAATAAACGGAAAAATTCACACACATGTATAAAATACTTACATAAAAGGACACTGAAGACAAAGCATTGTAAAAAACGGTTAGTGGCTTATTATGTGAGAGAAGTTGCGGGTGGAAAACGTGTCACACCACAAGTACTCTCGGAAAGTAAAGTACACCCCATGATACTAACA
>JAHXMU010000735.1:622893-635960 GCA_019455685.1 Philornis downsi | reverse complement strand
TGACTCTGAAGAGGAGGGAAGTTAGGCGTCTCAGGAGGCAACTCCAGAGAGCAAGACGGACCGAATCGGAGGATTTGCCTAGGTGCAAGGCAGAGTATGCCGAGTGCCTTAGGGTGTACAGAGGCATCATAGTCAGCGTTAAGGAAGGGGAGTGGAGACGCTTTGCTGAGAGGAACAGAGAGGAGCCATGGGGTCTTCTCTATAAGATATGCCGTGGAACGGGCAAGGATACGCAGTTATCCGCGATCAAGGTGGGTGATACCACTCTGACATCGTGGAATGACTGTGTGGGAGCGGTGATGGATTGATTCTTTCCGAGGGCGGGGGAGCTGAGTTCACCTCTTTTGAGGCTGGAGGACGAAGCCCCTGAACTTGAGAGGGCTGCAGTCGATCGGAGCATAGGTCTTGTCCGTTCGCGTAGGTCGCCAGGTATGTATGGGATAACTGGAGAAATGGTTAAGGCCATTTGGAAGGTTATTCTGGACTATCTGGAGGCTTTGTTCAGGCGTTGTGTGCGTGAGGGCTACTTTCCATGTGAATGGGAGGTGGCCCGTGTCATTGTTCTTCTGAAGTCGCCCGATAAGTTTAGGAGTAATCCTAGATCTTATCGTGGAATCAGTCTTCTTCCAGTACTTGGGAAAGTGCTGGAGAGGATTATGGTTGATCGACTAAGTGAGAAGATCTCTGGCGGAGCGTGTGTTTGGCAATTTGGCTTTACCAAAGGCAAATGTGCTGAGGACGAATGGATGCATGTCAGAAATACGGTTAGCGGTTCTGACGCATAGTACGTCTTGGGTATTTTTGTTGACTTTAGAGGGGCCTTTGACTATTTGGATTGGGGTCCCGTTCTAAATAAGTTAAGGGAAGTGGATTGTCGAGAGATCGGACTATGGGGAAGTTATTTTTCGGACAGGAAAGCTTGTGTGGTGGGTGCGGGTGGGAGGGTCTGGAAGGACGTTGTGCGCGGTTGTCTTCAGGGATCCATCTGTGGGCCATATATATGGAACTTCATGATGGATTCGTTACTGAGGCTGCTTGTAGAGGAATGCAGTGTCAGTGCTTACGCCTATGACCTGCTTATCATGGTTGAGGGACAATCCCGGGCTCAGATTGAGCAACGGGCCTCAGCTTTGATGAGTATGTTCGTGAGTTGGAGTGAGCAAGTGGGCGTTGCAGTCTGAAGACAAGACTGTAACAATGTTGCTGAAAGGCTACCTTTCTGCCAGCAGACGGCCTACTGTCAGATTCGCTGACAGTAGAATACGTTACGTGATGGAAGTTAAGTATTTAGGGGTGAATGTAGGGGAGAGGATGACTTTCATTCCTCATGTTAGGGAGTTAGAGAGGAAGCTGACCTGTGCCGTTGGCATGGTGAGGCGCATTCTACGGACGGATTGGGGGCTTTGTAGGTGTGCTGCTCGTATTGTCTACCGCGGCTTATTTGTTGCCTGTGCAACATATGGGTCGTCAGTGTGGTACGAGGTAGTCACGACCTCTGCGGGATATCGTTTGATATAGTCATGCCAGCGGGTGATTTTGCTTGCTTGCATGCCTGTATGTAGAACGGTTTCCATGGATGCTCTGCAGGTTTTGATGGAAGCTGTCCCTCTTGACTTGGAGGTTCTGCGTCGAGCAGTAGACTTCCGCTGTGGCCAACATGGACATATGGCAAGGGACTGCATTAACCCAGTCTTATGCCGTATGGTGTCTGAGAACTGTCCACTGTATTGCGCTATGGTAACCAGGGCGAAAGCAAGACACTAAGATGGGTACCCGCTTTCTACAATTAGATTGTGGTAAACGCGTCGCAGCAATGGCGGAACTGAGGAAGGCCATTTGTGACAATGGCTGCAGTATTGCTCTTATATAGAAGCCCCATGTAGCCCATAATGGGGTCCATTTATATGGAAGCTTATGATGAACCCGTTTTTATGGTAGCTAAGTGACCAGCGCAAAGTTTGCGCTTATGCTGATGACCTACTCATCATGGTTGAGGGTCTTTCTCATTCTCAGGTGGAACAGAGGGTTCTGACCATGATGGCGATAGTTAGGCGATGGTCAGAACATGTGGATGTAGATTTTGCGATTATGTCGCGAGCCTCTTGTTCGTTTGCCTGATGGGGATGTGGTGGGTGCTACCCCGCTGGATCTTGTTGTAATCCGTTGTTCGACGGAATCGAAGGCCAGGAAAGGGTATCCATTTACGGGAACGGACTGTCTCATTGAGGGGGTAGAGAGCATGAGTAGGCCTGAGTATAGGGGGCTCTTGGACTAATGTGTCTTGTGGAGATGGCAAACACGTTGGGAAGAGAGTCGGAACAGACGTGCTAGATTCAGGTTTTTGCAAGATGTTAGGTTCGTTGGAAGAAACCCTGTCTTTTGTTTTAACCTTTGTCTTGGTTTCTTGCTGACGGGACATGGGTCATTCAATGCCTTCGTGCAACTGTGGCACACCAGTCGAAAACTGGCGGCCCATTTTGTGCGAATGTCCCTTATATGCAGATAGGAGGGACCTCCAGGGATTAGCGATAACAAGGTCAGGGGATGACTGGATAGTCAGCAATAGGCTCTCTACTCAGGGTGTTTTGGCTAGAGCAACGGTGTTTGCTTCCAGAGCGTTTTTTCGGCGGAGGGCTACTGTGACGTAGTTGTGGGAAGTGGGTCTGCTGACCTTTTTAAGATAGTCTGACCTGGGGTTTGGAGTTTTCCCCGCCTCCCACCGGTGATGGTGATGCATCTTAGCAATGTAGTATCGACCGTTCCATCTGACTGAGACTTCGTGCCTGCAGGTATGTAAAAATGTCCAGTCCGTACTCTTTTGCCACAGGGCGACCAATCCCGTGAAGTATGGTGTATATATCACGACTTGGTAGTAGCTTTGCTATTCGCTTTGCTATGCAGCTCCAACTGGTGAGTTTAGCAGCGTGGGGATCAGAACGCCCCGGCACCAAGTTCCCGCCTGATCATTTGATGTTAGACCCCTAGTGGGAGCATCACGCGGGTTGTGGTTGATACCAAAATCGCTGATAGAGGCTTTGTGCTCGAATGTAAAATTGCATTGCAAAAAAGTTGCATTGTAAAATAGACCTCACCCCCGCCAAAGGGGATTACGTTCCATATTAGCATAATCAATTTGGTATCTCCTGGCTGCGAAAAAGGGCTGACAATATGCGGTAGTAGCAAAATTGTCAGCCCCTTTTCCTAGATAGTCCAAGTTTACTTGCGTATCCCTGGGGGGCGTTGGCAATTGCATTGTAATATGCCCAGTGTGTCGCACAACGTGGGTAGGGCCTTCACGGCGAGACTCACCTTGAACCCTCGTGGACTTATTTCCCTTACCTTTACTTTCCGACGAGGTTTTATGTTATAATATCTGCCATCACTCCCCGAAGCCATATCAATGACATAATCTAAAGTTAATTTGCATTTCCGTTCCTATGTGAACAAAAATGCAAAATCGATAAATTGCCGGCAATTAAAGAAATACGAAAACAAACAAATACAAACCTAACAATTTATTTTCCAAAGAATTATTTAAAACATAACAAATTATTAACCCAGACTTTTTCTTAAGAATTGTTTTCTTGTATTTCCGTTCCCATATAAATAAACGAAAATGCAATAAAATAAATAAATGCAATTACGTAAAATTAACAATATATTTTCCTAATAATTGTTTTCTTAAAAATTAAATAAAATAAAGCAAAATATTAAAACCAGACTTTTTCTTAAGAATTGTTTTCTTGCATTTCCGCTCCCATATAAATGACCGAAAACTGCAATAAATACAAAATTAATAAATTACTAAAGAATAGCAAAATACTAAAACAAAGAATTGCAAACTTAACTTTTTCCAGAGAATTCTTTAATTAAAATACGATGCAATAAAATATATTTTTTTAATTGGTATATAAGAACCAAAAATGATGAAAATAAAGTAAGTTATATTTTGAGCAACTCACTAAAACAATCGTGTTTTTTTTGAACAGTTCATAACTTGAACCTAAAAGTGTTTTACCCTCGCCCACCTGCTTAGCCGGGGTAGAGCTCACACACTTGCGCTACCTGCTTCACACCTTCGTCCTCGGATGACGAAAACATCAGGTACAAACACAATAATAAACGAAGGATTCAGAATCGCAGGTAATCGCCGCACAATGGAATTTTCCCTCTTCCTGGCGACCAAAACACACACGTAGCATCGAAATTTTACAAATCTCACGAATTTTTTTCCACTGCTATATACGCGCGAACACATCTTCATTAAACGAAAGTACAATTCGAACTGATAATAAATGGAATAGTACAACCAATTATTAGGAAGAAGGAAAACCACGAACACCACGCAGAAGCTTTTAACCACTCGTTTTCCGGTTGTGGCGGCCTACGCCAAGTATCATCGCGAAATTGGAACTTTTGGAACGGGGAAGAGAACTATGATCTTACATTACAACCTTCTTCCTTGTAAAAACATTCCGTCTAAGTCCAGAAATGCTAGAAGATGCCGGGCGAAACATTGTCGCTGCCAAATAACCTTATGCCACATCCTGCAGGTCTGCAATATGACCCATATTGGCAGGATGCAGAGGCACAACTTTGTGCAAGACAAAATTGTGGTATCCGCCCGAAGAATAAAAAAGCCGGATTTGATAATAAATTATAATAACGGACATCAGAATTCATTGGGAAGGGGAAGAGCCGTTGGTTGCTCATTACAATGAGAAAATAAGGGTTTACAGCACTTCAGCTTTTATGGCAAAACTTTTATCAAGAACAACAGCTATTAAATGAGCAAACCAGTAGGTAAAAGCTGAGAAAAATATGTATAACCAAATGTACAACACTTTTATTGTAAGGTATGCGGAAGAGCATTTAGGGACCCATGCCGGTTGCAGCAGCAGAAAATGTTTGCAGAATCTACCAGCGGAGCTTCCGTACATATATTCGAAGTCAAAATGAGTTTCGACTGCACCTAAACCAAGATCAACAGGTGTTAAATTATAAAACAAATAGGTACGAGCTAAGACAAATAGGTACAGCCCAATGTACTACAATTTTATTGTTGGGCATGCGGACTGGCTTTAGGGAACGATGTTAATTGACATAAAATTAACATAACAGATTAAGACTTTCGGTGCAATACAATGAGGAAATGATCAAAGAAGCCCAGGTCTTGATAAGGAGAAGATGGTTGTCGGAGGAAAAGGCAGAACTGGCGAAAATGAAAGCTGAGAAATCGTAAGTCATAGCACAATGGGTAGTGATTTTCACTCGAAACGGTGGATGATTCGGCTCAAGGGTTGATGAAGAACGCAGCAAATTGTGCGCCATTAAAGCAGGCTCCAAATGCCTGAATATTTTGTGCATGGAATAATGAAATAAGACCTCTGTTCTAGTTTCATTGGTTATTATATCAAGAGGTAATGATTAATAGAAACAGTTTGCGGGCATTAGTACACAGAGCCGAAAATGTCACCTAAAAATAAGGAAATTGACTTTTAAAAAAACTTGGTGACAAAGGAGAGCGAAGGGGACAAGATAGACGAAATATTTACTAGAAAATCTCATTTTTATCTTGAATTTCATCTAAAATTCATTGAAAAGGAAATCGGCTAAAAATAAGAAGATAACTTCTAATTTGCTCTTGTTCTTTTAAAAATATGTTTCTTATGTCTTAATATGAGCATAAAAAGTGCTAATCAGATGCAAAACTTCTTGTTTCAACCAGATCACCACCTTCTTATTATTAAGATGCTAAACTTCTTATTTTTGTAAATGTCATCTTAATTTTATTGAAAAGGAGATCGGCTAACAATAAGGAGAAAACTTCTTATTCGCTATTTTTCTACTAAAATCCATATACATATCGCACCCTAAATACAAAAGGGGGCACAACACAAAATTCTCTATTATTCAGTAGAAGCAGAAAACCGTTTATGTAAAAATGGTTGCAATATTTAAAGAAAATATTGTTCCATTATGAAAAAATGCAATAGTGAAGAAGGTTCTGCTATATTTTTTTCAATTTTATATTATATTTGCGAAAATAAAACAAAATTTTGATTTATGACTCTTTATAAAATTATAAAATTTACAACGCTCACGATTATTTAATCAAAGAAGGCACATAAATGAATAATACTGTTAATTGAACCCACTTTTTACAACAAAAGACGCACAATGCAAAATAATATGCCACGAAATTTATCACTTTTTACAGTGATAGAGGCAGAACTCGAAAAAAAACTTTTTATGTGTAATAAAAGTAATCAGTCGTTCTTGAGCACGTAAACGCAACTAAAAATAATTCTCTTTAGTTGATCGTGCCGAAGCAACACACTTGACATAAAAGTAGACATAACGGCATTTTTCCAGTTAAAGAAGATAGTCATGAGTCGGAAATTGTTATAGTAGTTAGAGATGTGTAATGTGAATCAGTTTATGGGAAAAAGTAGATTTTGACAATTTTTGAGTTGTGCCCCTTTTGTATTTAGGGTGCGATATGTATGTAAATTACATACATATGATACATACATGAAATTTCTGTAGTTATTGCATAAGAAGAAAACAGTCGATCATAATTTTTACACTGGCGGCTGTCATTCAACTTTCAGCTGTGAAGTTAAGTGTTTCGATTTGTGCTAGTTCCTCGTGGTTTTTGTGAATTTTGTGTTGTAAAAGGTAAGTAAATTTGATCAAATAAATATATAATAGAATTTTAGGCTGTAAAAAGTGAAATTGTAAAACATAAGTGAACATTTTAAAGAAAGTTAATACATATTTCAGCAACTGCCCATATACATATATACCAGCGGCGGCTTCTGACAAAGTTCCTGGGTAAGCGCAAAAGTGTTTTTGAGGTTGTATAATTTAAAAAATAATAATAATTGATTTCAAAGCATAAAATAATAATAATTATGTGATATAAAGCCAATTTGGCTAATAAAAATGAAAGAAAACATAAAAGAAAAAATTGGCGCTTACCCAGAAAATTTGTCACGAGCTGCGCCTGATATATACATATGTATGCACGTAGTTGCTTTTGTGTCAGTATACAGTCACAGAATAAAAAGTAAAACAATAACAAAACACAGAGGCTAAGTAATTCTTGGAAGGAGGAAGGATGTTTTTCTGCCTTGCAGATTGCTTAGATTAAATCAGTTTCCGTATGTTAAATTTTCTTTACAATTTGTTCACTTTCACTTTTCTACTTTGTTTTATAACTTTTTCAGTAACTTTGTTGTGTTCAGCAATTTATAATGTGTGATGAACTTTTAGCCGATATTTTTATTTCTTCTCAATCAAGGAAGGATGAAACAGTGGAACTTTTTAAATCTTGGGGCTTGTTGAATGAAATAATATCAACTTTAATTGAGCGTGGAATTAACTCCTATTTCGTGCTCGAGAAAACCGAAATTGAAGATGTTGTCTTGTTTTTTGATAAAGTGGATGAAAAATATTTCGGAGAGCGTATAAAGTTTAAGGCAGGTGTGGAGGGAGTGGCGGAAACAAAAAAACATTTCATTCATTTGTGACCAAGACACTTTATCGGTGAACTCCAGAATTCTCAATTGGCTTGAAAAACTGTCCGAAGAAGTGTCCATCTCTAAATCGAGAGAATGCACTCCATGCCCATCTGCTTTTTCTGAAAATTCGACTTCTTACAATCTTCTTGAGTTGTTAAAAAAAACAGTCAAAGGACAACTTGTGTTGACTTACCAAAAAAAGTATGAATACTTGGATAGCAGAAATCAAACATGTTTGACTCATTGTATTGTGAACAATTATATTGCTTCTGGTCGTAAAATGCAATATTCTGACATGAGAAGATGGGCGAATGAAATTTCTAAAGTATTTCCTAAAGAAACCCCAGCAATTGCTTGAATTTAATATAATAACTAAAAAAAATAATTCTAATCTATTATTTTTATTTAGGAGTTCTACTTTTTGGAAAGAAAAAAAGGAAAAAAGAATCTCGAGTTGGGCCAACACCATCAAATTAGAAAACAAAACTTTTCCTAATGCACAAGAACCTGATGTGGATGTTTTTGATGGTATGTGCTTCTTATCAGTCGTATTACTTTTCTCATTTGCCCTTTTGAGAATATTTTACTTGTACGATATCACTTATTTAGGTGATGTATTCGAAAAAAAAATGTTGGCTGGCTAATAACTGCACTCCTTGGGAAAAAGTTAAACAATTTTGGGTGGATACATGGTGTTTAAGAAGCAAATATAAGGGCTCTCTTTCGAATTTACTGGCAGATTGGCCACGCTACAATGATTTTCAGGGCTAAGAATTAGTAAGAAATAATTAAATGTTTTCATTTGAATATTACAAAATATTTATTTCTAATAGGTTGACATTGATTTTGATAAAATACATCCAGGTATGGGAAACCAACTGTTTTTGAAGTTGTACAACTTCAAAAATAAAATACTCCCTGTCTTAGCAACAGAAGTTAAAGACCAAGCCAGTCGTGAGCTTCTTCTTTCGAAACTTGGTGAAAAAAAATGTATCAAATGGTATAAAAGAATCAGAGTTTCTAAAATTTATATAATAATAAATAATTTCTTTTATATAACTTTCAGATTCTATATATGCTGTTGTTTTGTTGCTGCTCCATGCTGTTCTTCAACCACAACGTCTGACCAAAATCTATAAACCAACAATTGCTGACGCCCAATCAGAGTTTTTAATACTTGCAACTACACCGAACGATGTTATGCCGACAATTGAAACTAACATTAAAGAGTACGCGGGCAGAAAACAGTCGTTGCAGCCTCACATTATTGCAGTAGGTAAAGATATTTCAAATATATATGTATATATTTATGTGTTTTGCGACGGGCTCAAATGGAAGTGCTCCACTTTAATGAAATGTGTCGACGTTATAATTAAGTTTCAAATTGGTTATTCCCATAACAGCAAGCAAGTGTGGGTATTTTTAGAGCAATATTTTTTTGGACTGAAGTCTGAAGATTTTCCATCCGTATCAAATTTGGTTAGCAAATTAGACAAATAATTCGATTTTTGTTTTTTTTTTTTTTGTAAGATTGTTAAAAATGCCCAAATTAGCTTGCTATTTGTGTCATAAATGCCACTTAACTTCGGTTTTACTTATAACCCATTTAAAAAAACACCATGAACTTCCACCCATAGCAAAATTTGTTTGCAATGAACAAGACTGTAATCAAATATTTCATAACATATATAGATTTCAGAAACACTTAGGAAAACACAAAACAGAGTGTTCTTCCCCTGAAAATATTGTTCTGCATCAAGCATCAGTTTCACAAGAACCTTCTCCACCTTTACAAAATCCTGAAGAGTCTCAACTTACATGTCTATCGAATTTCAAAAATTCAATTTTTGCATTTACCCTTGAGCTTCACAATTATCCACATTTTTCCAGAAAAGACATACTAAAAATTCAAAAATCTATAACAGAGCGTATTACAGTTCCAATAGCTGAAATGATAAATGCCTTAATTCAAAGGAATGAAAATCAAGACTTAACGAAAGAAATAATGCAAAATATATCTGAGCCATTTCTAAATGTGCGTTCTGAGTATAAATTTCTTAAAGAATTTGAAAATTTGAAACATTTTAAACATCCGCAAAAATATGTTATAAGCAATGATTTATGTGGAATAGTTTTGAACAATAATCCAACTTTAACAAGCGCTAAGGCAGAAATAGTACTGGCTGACATTCCTTTCCAAATTAAAAAATTTTTTGAAAGTAAAGGTGTCTGGGAAATAATGCTAGCTAATGTTGAGGCTATGTCAAAATTTAAAACTTATTATAACTTTATAAATGGAGAGTTTTGGAAAACTGTAAAAGTTGGTGAACATAAGATTATAGTACCACTTTTTTTGTACATGGACGATTTTGAGATCAATGATCCTTTAGGCTCGAAATCGTGCCAACAGAAGATATGTGGAATGTATTACACTTTCCCAACAATTCCAAAACATCAAGCTGCCAGGCTCATGCATATATTTGTATGCGGATTTATAAAATGTACAGGTTTATATGATTGTGGTTTAAATATTGCCCTCACTCCATTAATAGAGATTTTTAAAAAATTATATATTGATTGTTTGAATATAGAAACGGGTGATAAACATTACAAAATCTATGTCCAGCTTGTTCAGATTTTAGGTAATAATTTGGGCCTCAACACAACGTTAGGATACAGTAATTCATTTTCATCATACTCTTTTTGTAGGGTATGTAAACGAAATAAGAACGAGACACGCATTGATTGTATCGAACATTCCAATTCTTTAAGAAATAAAATTAATTATGAACTTGATATTGCATTAAATGCCCCCACTACAACTGGTGTTAAAAACAATTCTATATTCAATTCTCTTTCATATTTTCATGTCACCGATAACATATCATGCGATATCATGCATGATGTATTCAGTGGTGTATGTAAATATAATTTTTCAAAAATTTTACACTACTTTATATACGAAAAAAATCTTCACTTTGGAAACTTTTAATTACCGAAAGCAAATGTTTCAATATGGCGAAACACAATTGGAAATGTTTGTCCCCCTGTAAAAAAAATCATATAGAAAACTCTAATTTTAAAATGAGCGTTAAGCAAATGAAAACTTTTTCCCATTTTGTAGTACTTATGATTGGCGATCTTGTCGAACCGAATGATTCTGTTTATAATTTTTTAATCTTTTTCATTAAAATAATTGATTGTCTATTATTACCAAATTTTGATGATGACGTATTAATTAAACTTCAATTAATGATTGAAGACCACAACAAACTATATCAAAGTTTGTTTAATGACGCTTTGAAACCTAGACATCATAACCTGGTACATTACCCCACTATTATTAAAAAATTAGGACCACTAAGATACTTATGGTCATTTAGATTTGAAGCAGAACACCAAACACATAAAAAGTATGCACGAAGTACAACATCCAGAGTAAATGTTCCTCTATCCCTAGGAATAAAATCATCAATAAGATTTGCTAACTCAAGTTTAAACAATACCTTTTTTCAACCCGATTTTGTTTTTAAAGACATAGTTCCTATTGAAAAAGATAATTCCTACATTACATCATCAAATTTATCCGATTTGAATTCATATTCCAGAACAAACAGCGTTATTTTCAGGGGAAAACCATTTAAAATTGGACACATTGTTACAGTGACTAACGATACTTTTCTTATTTATGAAATATGTGATTTTTTAATAAAAGAAAATAATGTCAGTATTGTCGTTAAAAATCATGTATGTATACATTTTCCGGAGAGATTTCAATCATATTTAATTGGTTCTGAGACACAAAATTACACTGTTATCAAATTTGATTCCTTAGATGGACCGCCAATACATTTTTACCTTTTAAATAATGGCCTAAAAGTTATAAGAGCAAAAAAAAAAATAAAAATATGGAAAACATGACCTTTATTGTTTATTGTATTACGTAGTTATAATTAATATATAAATATCATAAGTACATATTGTAGCAATTGAATAATTTAATAAAAACAATAATTTAAAAAGAAAATAATAAGTAGAATTCCTTCTTATTTCTACTAGTAACAGTCTTCATTTTATTAAGAAGAATTCCTTCTAATTTCTACGAGGAATTATCTTAATTTTATTTAAAAGGTTTCCTTCTAATATCTACCATACACCTTCCTAATATTAATAAGGTTTCTTCTTATTTTTACGGGTTATCTACTGAATTTTATTGAAAAGGAATTCCCTCTAAAATTTAGACGGAGCTCTTCTTGGAGAAAAACTATAGGGAAATCTTTTAAACTTTGTTCTGATTTATAGGGTATTTTATGTGGTCTTTTAGCTCTGTGTATTACGACGTGAGAGGTGAAATTCATGGATGGATTCGTAAGACTAATTTAACCGAAAGGATTTGCCAAAGATGTTTTCATTAATCAATAAAGAAAATTAGAGGTTCGAAGGCGATCAGATACCGCCCTAGTTCTAACCATAAAAGATGCCAGCTAGCAATTGGGTGTAGTTACTATGATGGCTTTCCCAATCGCTTCCGGGTTTCAAAGCAGAAACTTAAAGGAATTGGCGGAAGGGCACCAACCGGAGTGAAACCGGCTTAATTTGTTTCAGCACGGGAGAACTTACCAGGTCCGAGCATAAGTGTGTAAGACAAATTGATAGCTCTTTCTTGAATCTATGGGTGGCGGTATATGACCGTTCTTAGTTCGTGGAGTAATATGTCTGGTTAATTCCGATAACGAACGAGACTCAAATATATTAAATAGATGCTTTCAGGATTATGGTGTTGAAGCTTTTATAGCCTTCATTCATGACCACAGTAAAATGTGTTAGTGTTTGAATGTGTTTATAAAAGGAGAGCCTTACCTGTTGGTTTGTCCCATAATAAGGACACTAGCTTCTTAAATAGACAAATTGCGTCTAGCAATAATGAGATTGACCTGCACACGCGCAACAATGAAAGTATCGACGTGTATTTCCTAGATCGACAGGTCCGGGTAATCCACTAAATCATTTTCATGCTTGGGATTGTGAACTGAAACTGTTCACATGAACTTGGAATTCCAATAAGTGTGAGTCATTAACTCGTATTTTTTACGTCCCAGCCCTTTGTACACACCGCCTGTCGCTACTACTACTTGAATTATTTAGTGAGGTCTCTGGACGTGATCACTGTGTGTTGCGGGTGTTTCGCAAAAGTTGACCGAACTTGATTATGTAGAGGAAGTAAAAGTCGTAATAAGGTTTCCGTAGGTGAACCTGCGGAAGGATCATTAATGTGTTCTATACGTTAAACAAAAATGAAACAAAAGTTGAAAACAAACCAACAAAAAAGAAGACGCAGTCAAAAATGAAACAAAAGTTAAAAAAGAAAGCACAGCCAAAAATAAAAAGCATTATAGCCAAAGTTTAAACCAATGAATGAAAAAGGCACAAAGTATAAGACAAGGCAAGACAAGACAAGACGAGACAAGACAAGACAAGACAAGACAAGACAAGGCAAGACAAGACAAGACAAGACAAGACAAGACAAGACAAGACAAGACA
>JAHXMU010000735.1:582828-616237 GCA_019455685.1 Philornis downsi | reverse complement strand
AAAAAAAGAAGAACAGTTTAAATCCGCGATTTATTATAGCAAGAGGTATGAGTGTTGATAACCCGAAGAAGCAGATTAATAAATTGGAAGGTGTCCCAAGCAAGAGGGCTGCGGTTTTTGAACAACCAATTAGGTGTGAAATGATGGTGATATGAGGGTTAACTGTAAAGGAGTCGATGAAATATTTGGGGGCACAATTTACCCCGGTTTGCAAGGGCACGTGTTCAATGGAATTGTTTTTATTGAACTTGCAGCGCTTGAAACGTGTTCCTCTACGGGCGGCGCAAAAGTTATGCCTCCTTAGGGACCTCTTGTTACCCAGGTACATAGTTCACCTGTTGAAACCATTAGTAGCGAGGAAGATGCTGAAAAAAGCAGACCGAAAAATACGTGCAAGTCAAGAAATTTTATTATTTTGTCTTTTAAAACATAACTTCAAGATACGTTTAATATGTTTTGTGTTTTATTTCTTAAAATGAAATAACCTTACTTTTTCGAGTTTACTAATGAACTGGCTTAGCAAAAGTATTTACAAGGTGTTTATACTTTTGTCATTCTTAGGATTAAAATTGGGTGGCTATGTCTTATCTGTATTTGTTCGTTAAAAATATATTTATGATAAATCTCTTTCGTAGTAAAATAAATACAAATATTTTGTATTTTCCTTACACCAATTGAGGGAAAACTATAAACTATAATATTTGCTTAAAAGATAAAACTACTTAAACAATAAACTGTAATTTTTACTAGGTAAAATGATAAGGTTGTTTTCTTACAATAATGAAGAACAACCATTAATGATAAAAACTGTAATATTGTTACTTTGAGATAAAAGTAAAAGTATTTTAGTAAATTGTATTTTTCCTTGCTTACAAATTCACTACTGACCACAATCTTTATTCTCTTAGTTTAAAAGATAAGAGTAAAATTATCCTTAAAATAAATCGTCCCGATTCGTTAAAACTCTTCCTTCATTAAAAAAATGAAACGTCTCGATTCATACTGAATTAATGTTCAATCCTTGTCGTAGCCTTTCTAATTTCTGGAATAATATTGCCAGCACGGCTGTAATCTTGTAATGTTCTTTATATTATTTTTAAGTACTGTTTTTCCTTTTATAGTTAGGACTATGTCTCCCAAATCTTCTTCAACAACTTGTTTTTTATATAGTGGTAAATTTTTATTTCTGATTCCAACTATCTTCACTAATATCTGTGTTCCTTTTGGGAATGTCCTGTTTTGTGTTCTTGATTAGTCGATTTAGGAATTTTTCGGATGCTTCTTTTAAGTTTGTTATTATGTTCTTTTTATTTACATTAATTAACCCGAAATATATGTCTTTTGTTCGATACATTGTTACGGTGCGCACTGAATTATTAAGTTCTTTTATAGCTCTGAATGTTTATTCTCTACTTGTAGACTGGTTACTAAATTTAAATATCCGTGTTAATTCACTAGTTGAGTTATGCGCTCTTTCCGCTTGTCCGTTTGCTGCTGATCTATGTACTGGAGTTTCTACTTTTTGAATTAATGGCTGCTGTGACAAAAGATTCGTTATCAGTTATTAATCGTTAAACTCAGGAAAACTGTTAGTGAGTATTTCCTCTAATACCTTTTCAACCCTAATTTTAGTTTTAATTTCTCGTGCTATTATGTATTTGGAGAATTTATCTGTAGTTACTAAATAAATGATCTTATCGTTAAAATAAATATCTGCGTGTATATATTCTCTGGGTTGTGTTGGAATTGTTGAGTCACGTAATGGTTCCTTAATGGCGTTTCTCCATATCTACCAAATAAACATGCTGAACAATTGTTATTGTATTTTTTTTAGTTATACGTATTTGTAAATGTTTTCCTAATACGTCTTTTAATTTTTTGGTGCATGAACAAGATGACTGCATACAAATGTGTCCTTGATTTTCTTTCCATATTTGTGTATGCTTTCAATCTCTGCATGAATTGCTACCACCATTTTGGGAGGTATAATTTTCTTTAATTCCATTATTAAATTACCATAAATTTGATAGTGTATCGTATTTTTCCAGAGAAAATAGTTCGTATTCGTGTTTCCTATTATAAATGGTTGTGGAACTAATTTTATTGTGTCGCTATGTGAACTTTCAGCTGAACGTGCTGTATCAATCGATGACGTATTTATAATTTGCCGAGATAATGCGTCAGCTACTACATTTTCAGTGTCCAGTTTGTATTTTATTTTAGCGCCGTTGTTTTCTATGATAGTTTTCCAGCGTTTCAACCAGGGTTTATGGCGTATGTTAACTATTGATGATCCGTAAAAATAGTGAAGTCGGCTATGCCGTATATAATTTCTTAATTTTTGTAAGGCCCAAATTATCGCTAAAAGTTCTTTTTCTTTGGTGTTGTCATTTTGTTCCGTCGTACTAAGTGTACGAGACAGAAAATATATAGGTTTCTTGTTCTGACTTAGCACGGCTCCAACAGCTATGTTGGAGGCATCAGTGGTAAGTTCAAAAGGTTTATTGTAATCCCGTTGAAATAATTCAACTTGTTCCTTTAATTTAATTTTCAGTTTTTGTACTGTGTTTGTGGCATTTTGGTCTAAATGAATTGGTTTATTCTTGCTTTTATTTTTTCCAATATGTGCATTCTCACCTTTCAAGTGTATTGTTAGTGGTTTCGCGATGTGAACACAATCTTTCGCAAAACGTCTGTAATAACCTATTAATCCCAAAAAAAAAAACTACGAAGATCCTTTAAGTTGTTGGGTATAGTTGAATTTTCAATTGCTTTTATCTTTTCTGTGTCTGTTGAAATTTTGCTGTGCTTAATAAAATATCCCAGATACTCAAAATCTGTCATGAAAATGTTGCTTTATTTAACGCTTCAAATGCCATGTACATGTGATGGTGTGGACATCAGACATACACGAATTTGCTTATGAATTCCCTCAATATGTCATCCAAGCACCATTGGAAAATTGAATGTGCATTCTTCGCCCCAAAAAGCATTGCTACGAATTCGTACTTGTCCCCATTAACACAAAAAACTGTTTCTTCTCAGTCACTTTCTTTAATTTTTATTTGATGAAAACTGGACTCTAAATCTAATGTTGTAAACAATCAGACTTTCCCCAAATTTTGTAGAGTTGTGTTTACATCGGTGATGATGTGCCTATCCGTAATTGTATGTCCATTTAATTTGCGGAAATCTATAGCCATTCTTTTTTTTGGTTTACTGGTTTCGTCAACTCCTTTTTTATGCACTGTAAGCATTGGTGAATTATATGGACTAAAACTTCTTTAAATTATTCCATTTGTTAATAACTTTTCCATCTCGTTATCAACAAACTCAACGTCGTTCGTATTAACTTGGGTATTGCTTTGTCCAGATAGCCTCTTTAGTAGTTATCCTAATACTTGCTTCTATTGTTGTCGTAAAAGGCAAAGGACTTATTTTATTATTTTCCTGCATTAATCGTTCTATTTCTTTTTTATATTGTTCATTTCCCATGCAATAGTTAAATTTATGTAACGTTTCGGGGACAATAAAAAATTTTCTTCCTATGTACGCAACTGCATTCAATTGTGTTATTCCCTCAACTCCTAACATCAAATCGTAATCATTAATATTTTTAATATCAAAAAATTCTAACACTTGAATACTTCTATTTTTTGTTTATAAGTTAAAATAGATTCGCCATGCATGGTGATCATTCTTAATGGTTTCATTATAGTTCTACCTCCAATAACTAAGTTCTTATTAATGTAATTATGGGTTGCACCACAATTTATAAATATTTTATATTTCCTGTTATCTTCATCATTCATAAATATATAGAGCAACCCATCAATCCTTAAAAATATTATTGCAATTATAATACGACTTACCCCTTTTTTCTGCTATGGTACTGTTCTTGTCATCTTCATGCTAAGTTGATTCTATTCTGTTGTTTCGTTGTATTTTTGGTGTTGACTGTAGTTTCCGCTTTGGTAGAATCCTGCGGCTGTGTAATCCTTTGTCATTTTGTTGAAATTGTCTTATACTACCAGAGGAAGTACCCATTGGTTCTGATTTCGGGAAATTGTTTTGTTGCTGCCAGTTATTTTGATGTTGATGTTGGTTAGATGGACGAAATGATGGTCGCCTGTAATGTTGATCGTTTTTGAATGACTGATGATGTTCCTTTTGATGTATTTTTCCGTGGTGATTTTTATTTTGAAAATTTCTGTGACTGTCATTATGCTCGATAGTTTGCCATATGGCATAGGCTTACTCTACGTCTTTGATGGGATTACCATATAACGTAGAGCGTATAAATTCATTGTGAATCCCATTTTTAAATGTCCGCACTGCATCTTCCATTGCAATGGATTCTGGGGGATCTCCGGACATTGATGTTTCTGATGTAATCAATGTCAAAGCTTTACTTACACATCATGAAACTCTGACAATGATTTTCGTCTTTGTGAAGGCTTGGACATCTCATCCTTTAATTCTTTGTGGTTTAACAATATATTGGCTGCAGCGCCAGTTGTTTTTATTTTTATAATTGAAAGTGCTTTCACATATCAATTGAAGTTGCGGTGTTGGCTGATGAACTGTTTTGAGTACCTTAGAATTTGAAAGGTACCCAGTACAATGGTACAGAAAGATCCACTTCGCTGAAGGCGAAGTCACCTAGAGAGGAAGGTTCCCATTTCTTCCTCATTGATACTCTTCGCAGTACCATTACCTCATAATGGAGTTAGTTGTCGAGCGCTTCAAGGGGTGCATCGTTGTGCTGTGGACCAATGCAGTAAGGAGCAGCAGCTAGAATGATGTCCAACCCACGCGTACCAGCCAGATGGCGTCTCCAGTGGTTCGAGCTCCGGTGACGACTGTCTCCGTAGCAAGGGCCCCGGCTGTGCGACCGTTAATCGCTGCACCAGCTGCCAAGACCATCGAGACCACTTTAACGGAGCGGGTATATGAGATTAAGGCAATCTGAAGGAACGGAAGGAACGGAACGAACGAATGTCGCGGAGAACAAAAAGTTCAGTGAGTCTGGTTTGACGGTCTCGGTGCCTGAAACTTTGGGTCCGCGGGTCATCGTCCAGGGGATGGACTTGAAGATCACCTCTGACTTGTTCATGGGTAACCTCTTCGAGAAAAACTTCAAGGGCAAAATGACCCATGAGTGCTTCAATGCTGGTGTGCGGCTCCACAGCCATCAATGGGACCCGATGAAGGGTGCAGTGGTTAATATCGTTCTGGACGCTGCTACATTGGCTGGTTCTCATTCCGTGTATGGGCAATGCGCGTCGTACCATGTTGTTTTGATTACCCGCTTTTATGCAGGTATTTACTGACGCAAGGCATAACACTGTAGTTATTGTCAATGACTTTAGTTTGGACTGCAATGAAGTTATTAGCTTGGAGTTTGAGATTTGTGTGTCTGTTGAAGGCGATTTTGGTCGCATTCACCTAACTAGCTTGTATTGCAAGTTTATAGAGTCTTTGGAGCTCTATCTGGCGTATATGAATACAGTGTTATTCACTGTACACTTTAAAGTAGTAACGCTGTAATCTTCGGTTTGAAAGCGAATGCATCGTCCCGATGTGGTCCAGTAAGGTAGCCGGCGCTACATCCGACTATCAGAATCAATCTCGATGAGAGGTGATGAGTGAGAGGATGTTCTCTAGGGGACTACACGTTATGAATGAACCGAGTGAAGTGTATACTCTTGATAGTGGGCATAGGGTTAGCGACATGAATGTGACGATCGCAAATAGCACAGCCATATCCAGGTTTTAGAGTAGATGGTAAACCAGCTGCGGCTACTGATGTGCGCTTAGAGGCCTTTAATTGTAAGGCGGTGGATGAACAGTCCACCGGCGTTGCCTGAACGACTACAAAAGCATGATTGAAAAGGTGAAAGAATGAAGAAGATATAAGAATGAGCCCTGGTGTTATCCACCGCATTTGCAGAGATAGAAGTAGAATAGATGGTCTCACAGGAATAAAGGTCAGCCAAACCGTCCTTACTTCCTGGAGTATTCCACATTGAGATATTGTTAGGGACAAGCTAACTGGTTTGGTTGGGCAGGTTCGCAGAGTGATGAAGTCTGAGCAGGCGAGCTGTTCGTATCTTAGTTGGTGGGCTGTTTGTGGCACATGCACCGGTGTGGTACAAAACGGTGAATACTGTTCATGGCCGCGGGAAGGTATTGTCATATTGGCGAGCTGTGCTACATGTATGCCTGTGTGACGCACTATCTCTGCTACAAAAGAGGGCCCGTCTTTTGACCTTGGGGTGATACGACGTGGAATCACATTTACGGATCGCAGGGGCTATGCAATGCAGCTGGACGATTGGCTACATGCTGTAACAATCAGAAGGGATAGTTAGTGTAGGGTGCTCCTTGTAGACTGTGTCACATTTAGATGGCAATCTAGATGATGCAACAGCGCTAATGGGCGCACGACATACCGGCTCATTCGGATGTCAAGTGCGTTGGGAAACACCAAGTGCGGCATAGAGGATTGGCTGCACGTTCTCTGTGCTTGCCCGTTCTATCAGAGCATCAGGGACTTGCCTAGCAATGGCGTTGTTGATGCCCAAGGTGTCGTTAGTGTAGGTGATGTGCTAGCCATACGTACTACCTAAGTACAGGTTAGTCTTTTTGCGAAACGCCGGAGGCGTGCCCTGGCGGTTTGAATTTTGCCGTTGCGAAGCCGAGTGGGAGTGACGAGCGGTCGGGGCCTAGGGTGTTTTAATCTAGCGTCGAGTAGTGGTGTTCAATGCTGAACGGAATCTTACAATACTGTTCAGCTTGACGCCGGCTGCCACTGACTTACACGGGGTAACCAGAGACTGCAACGGGGCCGAAAGTAGGTCAAGGTCTGGTCAAAGGCTATTTTCTGGCACTACAAGCGGCTGGGAATCTTAGGGTCAGGTTTCCAAAATCCGCCCAGTCAATACAGATCTTAACATCTTGTAGGGGTAGATCAAAGTATTTAGGGTTTGTTATATAATCGTGAACAAAATATTTAAAATTTAGTATAACTCCCAATACTCAGGTATGATCTAATTCAAGGTTTTTGCCAGGTACGGAGTTCGACTGCGGCGGTACATCTGTCAAATAATAACGGAGGTATGCCAAGACCAGCTCAGTGCGGGCAAAAACTACACATAGGGCAAGAGTAAAATGCTGACTTGAGCTCGGCCTATCGATCCCTCAAGTTTAGAAAGTTTCTGACAGTATGTGTCAGAAAAATTACCACAAGTATAACTGGCTTGTGGCGGTCAAGCGCCCATAGCGACATCGCTTTTTGATCCTTCGGTGTCGGCTCTTCCTATCATTGTAAAGCAAAATTCACCAAGCGTTTGGTTGTTCACCCATGCAAGGAAACGTGGGCTGAATTTAGACCGTCATGAGTCAGGTTAGTTTTACTATCCTAATGACAAAACATTGAAGTGTATGTGCAAAAGCAATTATAGTCTGGAGGGTTAATGGACCGTACTTTTTTAAAAATGACGCTGGAGGAACCTCAAAAGGATCCACTGTTGCAAGTAATTCAGAGATGCTCATTTAAATGACATTTCATTTCGTACATAATGGCAAGATGGAAGTATTATAACGAAGTGAAAGTTTTATCTAAATCATAACTTTACTCGTGTTTTGTTTAACTTTATTTTTGAAATCGAAAAGTGGACTGCCCTGTACCATAATAATTTATGAAATACGGCAGTTGAAGTTTTTAGTTGTGCGAGCGGTGCCATACCCTCCAATCTTAACTAATATATCATACCACAATTATATGACTATTATATAACTTACTATTACATTTTTAATTAAGAAGGGGCACTGCCCAGTTTTTTTCGGCATATTTTTTTATGGGAGCCATATTTACATATATACGAACCAAATCAGTCGAAAAGGACTTTTTATAAAGAAACGAAACCCTGAAGTAATTTCGTGTGCACAAAAATATCTTGAACGACAAATTTAATAGCAAAATTTTATTGGAAAGTAATTTTTCCACAATAGCGGACGTTAATAATTAGCGCTTGTTGTCATGCTTTGAGTTTAAGAAATGAGCACGAAAAGGGGTTAAAAGTGTGCGAGTTGTACTACATTTATGATCTCAATGTCTCAATGTACTTAATTTCATTTCCATGTCATATGTGCGGAGCCAGGTCGCGGTGCCAGCAATGGCCTAGCACTTTCGTGTGAGAATTGGATGTAGAACAGGCAGAACCACCACGTTGCCGTATTGATTGAATTTCATTATTTGCGATTTGTTAGCCAATCCATCATCCACGCAGATTTTCTCCACTGTTACAGAAAGCGTCGACGGCGTTGAGTTGATCGCAAAAGAGGTCCGTTTGGAACTCAGCGACACAGAAACTCCCCATCTTAACCAAGCCCAATACAATTCTCTTAGCAGTTTTGAGATACAATGTTTATTATCTATATCATAAATATTACACTTTGCAAGCCTTCTCTTACTACATTATAGATTTAACAAAAAAAAAATATTATATATACCTATATATATATATAATAGACAACAACGTCACTTGCCAAAACCGACTACAAATTATAATTAAAATACACACTAATTAATAAACTTCATCAAAAATTTATCAAGAAAAGGAAAAACGTAAAATTTATGTGTGATGCAGTAACTAGATTAATGAAAAGGAAAAAATAAACTGTGAATAAAAATAGAGACTTATTTGATGAATGTACGAACAGCATCCTGACAAGCTTATGAGATTCTGAGCAAAAAATCTGAAACTATAAAAGCATGCATATAAAAAATCTCATATGATTGATGCCGCAGGATTAGACGAAGACAATCAGTTAAAGTCTAATACTCAGTCTAGCTGGCATAAATTAAAGATGCATGAGCTCTCCCTGGATCAAAGTTGGCAGTTAACAAAAGTAGCGAAATTTTATTTGAAAAAAATTATATTTCTATCGCCTCTAATGGCTACTTTCCCTTCCTCAGCATTTAGAAAAGCATTAGTATAAAGTTGGTTATTCATAATATTATCTTTACATGTTGTATAATATGTGTAACAAGAAATCACAAGGACAGGTCATATTTAGTGAAAAGCATAAAGGCAACAAACCCAACCGTAGGTTATATAAACGAACCCCAAACACACACCAAAAATGGTCGAAAGTGGGATTTTCGACGAATTACTTTGTATCTGAGTTGTTTGTGGATACCTGTTGGTTTTAAACAAATGCGGTTACAAACTGTCTCTTAAATGATTGAAACATAACTGTTGCATTTCAAGACATTTTGTGTTAAAATTGACTCTTTTTAAAAAAATATTGCGTATTGAAGTCGAAATTAAGTGTAATAGGACGAAAAATATACAAAATGAAAAATTCTAATAACTGCCACTGTAAATCAAATTTTTTTGCTATAAGGATACATAACATTTTTATAAAGTTTTATTATGCGTTTGTTATTGAATTATAGAGAAGGTATGCAGTAATATTGTAATTTAAACAAATCGGCCTTAAGGCTTAAAATTGCAATACTGAGTAAAAATAAAATTATAAAAAATTAAATTTTGTATTGAAACTTGTGCCAATTTGGAACTACAGAAATTACTGTAGGGGCTTCCTATAGGTTACGTGAAATCTTGCTGCCGTTCAGGAACATGTTTTCCGAAATAGTTCGGCCTTCTGTTTCCATTACAAATGGAAAAGAACTGTAAAAAGTCAATAAAAATATTAAAAAAATATATATTCTACGTCGCGTATCTCCCAAACTTTGAGAGCAAACTGGGACATGTAACACGCGTTTCGCAGATTTGTTTCAATGCCTAACTGACAATGCAGATCGGATCAGAAGTGGCACTCTCTGCAGAACAAAATTTGTCCAACCCGAAGTATTACACTACAGATCCTCACTGTGCAGCTTTGGTTATGCCGGAGGTACTAAGACTCCGAATACATGCTAGTCAAACCGATAAGGAGTGGCATAATACTATCCTTTTTTTCGTATATCCCAACTGTGCGACGGTACAACAATATCGATTGCACTTTTATCTCGCATTAGACGTCAAAGATCACACATTCTATGGAGACAGAATCAAAAATAAGACATAAATTATACTTACACAGTTTTGTGAAGAACGTGATGTACAGTACCGAGCATAAACAGTGCCATATGAGTTTTGAGAAATGTTTAAATTTTTGAATTTTTTTTTTTTTTTTTTTTTGCAATTGAAGTTAAGTTAATAATTTAAATGAGTAAAGAAGCTCAACTTTTTGATTTCCAATATCTTCTTTAAAATAAAATATTTTTTTTAAATATTTAAATAAATATTTAACTAGTATTAAATGGCGTATTCGTTGTTTTCTGTTATATCGTCCCACACCCCCATGTACTGTTTGTCAAAGTCAAGGTGCGTTTTTATTGATTCTTGTTGTAAGTGTTTTTTTAGGCTGATGGTTATGCAAACATTACATTTAATTAGTCTTCACCTCCAAATGTGATTTCCAATTATGGCTCCCAATTGTTCGTTTTGTCAGTTAAAAAGGTAAAGAAAAGATAAATATTATTAAATGATCTTGCAGCAGAACACAAGGTTTAAAAAATATATGTTATTATTTAATAACAAAGAGTAAATTCACAAAAGAGGAGATGGATTTATGCCTGAGAGTTGAATTTTATTTTCTGTGTGCTGCATGTACTTTACTGTTCCTCCTCTTTTTTGCCAAACATATTAATAGCAATTTTTATTAATAGTTTTTATCCTACATTGAATATTTCAGCAAGATTACAAGGTATCGGATCCAATTGCTACCTGGAATAATAAATCGAAATTTGCAAAATTTTGTCTAAGCGATAATTTTAGTTTTACATATTTTACCTTCCCCTCAAATGTTCATAAAACATGTAACATGTAATTTAGAAATCTATAGAAAATACATTTATATATGGTACAGTAAAAAATTTGGTCTCTAGAAGTAAGTTGAACTGTAGGACGCTCAACAGAAACGGAAAAATAGATGGTTCGGCATATAAAATTATATATCCCGTACGAGATAAGGCAAAGGAGATAAAGAGTAAAGAGCGGCGAATGTACAACATATTTGTTAATTATAAATCTACCTTCGAAATTCCAACAATTGGAACAGTGGAACAATGCCTGAGTTTTTGAAAGTGTTTTATATTTAATATAGAAAAAAATTAGCACTGATGCTTATAATCATATTTTCTTAATTACATTTGATAAGTCATCATTTTATAATTGAGAGATCATTTAATTAAAAGCTGAAACATTCAAACATACATTCGGAATATGCGTAGCCCCTGTGAATGGTTCCTTTCAGTCATTTACGTGCTTAAAATTGTGAAATTTTGATTAAGTCAAATGTAGTCTCAGTGCTCGCATTTTGCACTTGCAAATCCAGTTTGTGGAAATTAGAATCGAATTAATTTTTTTGACAGCCATGGTACGAAGTGAACAAAAATCGTCTGTTGTCAGAGGCGGAGCCTCCACTATAGCATTCCAAGGACTATTTGATACTGCATTATTCTTCGACATTGAAGGCTGGTGTTCTGAAGATTTTTTGTGTTTGTAGCACGATTCGTGTGCTACTCTATACCTATATATATATACCTACACCCACCCTATATAAGTCTCATCATTAATCAACATATCTCAAATTATTTCGTTAACTGACTGATCATCGCCCAGACTAAATGATTACAGCTAGAATTACATAAATATAGTATTATCCATTTGGTAGTTTCAAAACCACCAGCCTTGTAAGACTGTCAGCTGTTAAATACCTGTCATCCAAAGTGTTATTTATTTAGTGAACGGTTTGCCATTTACGAATATGGATCTTTTAACAATCGATGAAAGCGTAAATACAGTTAAAACTTGGTATAAAATGGTAATTCAAACGTGGGCACTTTTCGTATTTTACGCGGTGATTATGTTAGTGATTATCGACTTATTGCACCAGGATTTGGCGAACTTGTAAAGAAAATTTGAAGCGTGACAGATGTGGTCAAGCCTGTGCATCATCGCAATGTATGCACTGCTAAAAACATCTCTTCTGTTAGTGAAAGTGTGGTGAATAATCGGAATTTCAATTAATAGCGCTATGGTCGTATGATAACTAACTTGCTTGGCCTGCAATTGAAGGTTGTGAACTGGACGGTATATGATTTCGACAAGACAGTGTCACAAGCCACACGATACGACCGATATTGGCTTTATTGCACGGGAAATTTCCAGAAAAAGTAATTTTACGTTTTGGCAACGTCAATTGTCTACCAAGATCATGAGATTTGACGCCGTTAGACTTTTTAGTGGTGCTACGTCAAAGACCGTGTTTTCTTAAATTTGGAGCATTTGAAACCTAACATTCGTTAAGTTGTCACCGAGATACCGCTCGAAATGTGCGAAAAGGAGGAAATGTAGCTTTATGTGTTTTATTTAACTTTACTTTTGAAATCGGAAAATGGATAATATACTATATAATATAATATTATGTAATATAAAACTATGTATAATATAATATATAATTATAATACAATATATTTTTTATTTTATATATAATGTTATATAATGTAATATGATAACTGGCTCACACGGCAGACGTTGTTTTGCCACATAAATTATTTCAAGGATAGGAAATAATAACTAACTCATATGTGGAGATGTGGTATATGAATGATAGAGCCAGAAAGTGCTGCGAACAATGGCGAAATATAAAAATAACAAAACATCAGACATTTTTTTTTTTAATTTATTATAATTTATTACTTTAAAATTATATATATCGTTAATTACAACAATATCATTTACATATAATATTAGTTCCTTAATGCTATAGTGTGTACAATATTTTTCGTTAGTCCGTGTTTAGCTAACAAACTGGATGGTTTGCCCACTCGAGAACATGCGATGTATAACTTTGTCTGTGTGAAAAACATGGTGTGCTAAAATTCAAGCCACAAACGGACATTGCTTAGCCTTGGAACTTATTAGTAGTCACTGCAAATGCCAAGCTAATAGGACATTGAACACGTTTTAATTGAATTGGCAAATCCATAGATATATAGGCATAATAGGTATTAATATATTTTCAAATCCATTAGCCATTTAAAATGCTAGCTTCGATGTTTTTCACTAATTTTTTAATGTATAATCATGTGCCGTTGCACAAGCTTTGTGGATTCTTATTATGGAGGCAAACGACCAGCGATCGAACCTTGAGCTGTATATTATGCGGTGGCATGCCTGGAAAATTCAATGAGTTCAAAAACTCTGTTGGATGTATCAATTGCCAAATCTCCTGGCAACAATTTTTGCTGCTAAAATTGTCCTTTCCGCCAGCCAATCTTGATTTATGTACTCTGTATGTAAATCGGGAAATATCCATTGAATGAGAGCATTTTGCGAATCAATGATTGTGCAGAAGTAGTCGGCAATTTAACGTATCCATTTTCATCTTTAGAACTTATTGAATTACTTAATAATTTTTAATAATAAACAAATTCATAAATAATAAATAAAAACTAATAATACATATATATAAATAATTTATACCTGTAAAATAACAGCCTTTGTTGGCAGGAGCTTGTAACATAGAGTATGTAAATAACTCAATTAACTAATAGTAGGAACTGCACTTAAAACTAATAATTTAAATAAATAATTATAGCGTAGCGAATAATACAAAATTTAGTTGAAAACTACACTATAAGCATCAAACATCAAAGGTAACAATTGTAAACGTTGGTAATACGTTAGATTGATAAACAATAGTAGTTCCCGAAAACTGTGTATGGAGTGAGAGAAGAATTATTGTGTGAAAGAGATAGAACCCGGTTTCGTTCTCATGCCTATTCCATGCTGTTTACTGATTGAGAAGTAACACTGGTAGACGCCTGGCGGGAATAATTAATCTAAGATCAGGGTTGAAAATTATTAAATTACTAAAATTGTTATTAAAAAAGAGGGGTTGGTGATAGAAGTGGTAACATTGAGTGGTTATGCGTATTTTTTAATGGTACATCATAAAAAAGCAAAACTAAAAATGTTGTCCAAAAAACAAAAAAAAAAAGAAAAACAATTTTGAGTGGGTCCAGTTTTTAATTTTTTTTTCAATTGCAGGTAAAAAAAGTCGGTTGTTATACGGCCATGGCGCTCTGAATTGATACATTCGAATTATCCATCACACTGTCACTAACAGAAGCGGTATATCCGGCAGTGCATACATTGCGATGATGCACAGGCCTGGCCACATTCATAAAGCTATTAGTCTCCTCAAAATTCTTCATAATATCTCCAGCTGCTTGCACAGTAGGTCGATTATGACGACCATAATCACTCCGTAATGCACGAAAAGTGCCCACTCTTGAATCACCACTTTTAAACAAGTTTCAGCTATGTTCACGCATCTTTCGGTTGTTAAACGATCTATATTAGTAAATGGCAAACCTTTCTCTAAATAAATAACACTTTAGATGATAGTTATTTAATAGCCGACAGTCTTAATATACCATAGGTTATGAAACCACTAAATGGATAACCCCGTCCTATCGCTAATGATATTGAATTAATACTGGCGTTTCTCGTAGAACAAAAACTTCACACGTTCGATTACACAATAAATTTAACTTTGAAGTTTACACAAATTTGCAGATCCAGTAATGACACAAACGCTAAAAATTAAATAAGCATGAAATTTTAGGAGCTACCACAGATATTATTGCCAAACTTTCGCTGAATGTGATGATTCTACGGATACATTAAGACGCAAACGTAAATGATCCAACATTATGGATTGATTTTTGAGGATTTTGTTCTTAAAGAATGGGATATTTTTATAGGCGAACACGAAACACTAATAGCTTTTACTATTGAAGAAATTTGCTTAAGGTATCATTCACATTATCGCGGGACCAATCTCCGGTACAGCCACTATCATTATCTGAGCGGTGATCACTATGACGTGTCGGAACACACACACACACATCACATGTTCCTTAAAATGTGGATAGGAAATTTGTTAAATTTTTTTTGTTCTACTACTTGTCACTATTTGTATATGTAATATTTTCATTCTGCGAAATCACAATTTTCAATGGATACTATCATATTGGCCGTCTTTTCGTGACATTTTATGGCTGGATGCATTAGAAATACTAAACTTAGCAAAGGCGAAAAACTATTCCATCTTCTCCAGAAATATTCTTTGACTAACGAAAGTTTCACTGCTGTCTAAACAAGTCTATTCACCAGGGGAAGAGTGGTTGCGTGTTAACTTTCAGCTTAAAACTGCTTTTAATTTGCGTCTCCTTGAGTACCAAGACTAGTCTTTCAAAATAGCTCTGAAAGTAATCCACCAAAAATTCTGCACGCATTTGAAAAACGCAATTCATAAGACGGATAAATGGAAACATTCCCAAGAAAATATCAAATAATGCTTGCCGTCATAGAAGAAGATAACTTGCCGTCGAACTGCTGGAAAATTGGTGAGGTTGTGAAGGTTCATCGCGGGTCCAACAACCTGGTTAATATATATAGGGTTCAAATACCGCCCAAAAGAAGCACTATTTCCACCCTTTACAGTATTTGCAGATATATATATTTGGATAAGACATCGTTGATTGATATCATACTTGGCATCGATGTACTACGCATCACGGGTGAGGACTTATTTATTCAATGACACCGTATACATATAATACGTGTTGTCCAGCACCATAACGAATCAGTTTTATACAATAATGAATGAATTTCAATGAATTACTTATATGAATTTTGAATTTATTCCCCCCATATTATTTTTGTCTTAAGTAAATGTCGTTTAGGAAAACCGTGCTTAATAAGTTATTTTCACTTCGAATTATACTCTATCAAAAGGTTTAAAATTCGTTTCGGTTTAAATTTCTCGCCTATATTATGTGTATGGAAGTGTTCTTAGAGAGAACAGTATTTGTGCATTGACACTTTTTATCTTTGCAGCAGTACTGCAAGGTCGGCAATGTTTACGCCAAATCGTAAGCTTTTTCTCTGGTTTTAATGAATTCCCTTCTTAACCGCAATCCAGGTAACGCTTGTACACTAAATTCCCAAATGCTACCATTTCAACAATCTACTCATATTTCTGTCAAAATGGTTTCGTCAAATTAAATGTCAGTGAGCGCATAAACGTCGTCTGTCAAAAAGTGTATGCGTTCTGTTATATTCCGACCAGCATATTGGCACAACGATTTTTATCAAAATATAGAAAACACATTCTGCAACTTCCCAATTAATTTGGTTGCACTTCTTTCTGTTTCCATTTTAAGTTCTTATTTGGGTTTCCCGCTTCGTTATTATTGGTTTTGTATAGTACTAAGAGATTGGTTCTTTTTTCCTTCCTAAAGAATTTGATTCCCACTCCAATTCATCAGCTTCCAATATTCAACATCTAACTTATTGTTATTTTTTCCTAACACACCGTATACAGCTTTTAGTTAGAGAACATATTGTTCGAAAAAAAGGGGTGAGTGTAACAAATTGACAGAATAACTGTATAAACTTACAGCGTTTATACTTACTTATAATAATTTGAAATGAAATTAGTTAATAATCAATTTGTACTTTAAAAATGTACTTAATTTGAATTGCCAATCAATGTACAACTCGTATCCAATCGTGAATTGAGTTTGTTTCAAATATGCTATAAATTTTACTTGTTACCTATTGTGAATTGATTAGTGAATTGTAAAAAGATAAATTGTAAAGTGACAAGTTAAGTTAGTATGCCAAAAACGGCACTTCTTTGCATCACATCATAGCGAGTAGTCATTTTTACCCTCATCTCGAATTCTACATTAAAATTACTTATTATAACGTGAACAGAACTTTCGTTGTTCACCAATCATTTTATAAGCATTTATGGTAAGATATAACCGCCATCCTCAAGGATCTAACCACTATCTCTAATCCTTCGGGGTTTAATCTCTTGTTTTTTATTCCTACCTAAATCCTAATACAATTTCTCGTTGTACGAGAGAGGCTATACTCAATTTCTAGAGCCAACCCGCTACCGCAAAACAGGTGAAATCTGTCTTTACCAACGACACAGTCCACATCCTAACAACCACAACTTCGCTGAAGATCGATTGGAGTCCACGTCAGCCGCTATCGTCAAACTCTCTCCAAACGCTAACACCAATCGACCCTTTCCCCCTTAGCACAAACGCTAACGTTTGTTCATGTTGCAGCTTTTTCCTGATTTTTTTTTTGTTGTAAATGCTGGAGCTCTTGGAGCTCTTGTTGTGAATAGCCGCGGGACTGGTGTTTTGCGTTTGTTCGTTTTTTGTTTTGTTTTCCTTATTCAAACAAACACTTTGATGGCAATCAACAACATTAGATGTTAAATACACTTGACTATTTTTTTTTTTTTTTTGTGGTGTATTTGCATTTTTTTTATTGCGGTCGTTTTATTTTGTTTTTCACCCTAAAACTCTGATAATGATATCTTATATTTCGTCTGCGATTCTCCGTTTAGCCGTGCATAGGAATTTTCGCGACTTCACCGAACGAGCATAGAAAGAAGCACATATCTCGTTATTTTTCTTCTTTTTTTATTAGTTTTAAAATAACTTTTTGTTAATGTCTTTTTGTTAATGACAAACTTTTTTTGTTAATGTCAATTTTAGTCAATTTAGCTTTTTTAACTTTTTTTTATTAGTTTGCTTTTTTCGTTGTTTTTTTTTTTAGTTTTTTTTTTTTATTTCACAACTGCAGTCGTACGATTACTCACATAACTACTTTCTTCGAATTACCCGCATTAGCAAGTGTAGTTCACTTACAGTCTCAGGGAACCAACTAAGCTACTCATCGCTTCTGCTTAATTGATGGAGTTACTTGTTGTGACAGTAAATGGGTGATGAGAATGATGTTGTGGAGCTGATGTTCTCTATCGAAGGACCATGAACAAACGTTGGCGTTTGTGCTAAGGGGGGAAGGGTCGATTGGTGTTAGCGTTTGGAGAGAGTTTGATGATAGCGGCTGACGAGGATTCCAATCGATCTTCAGCGAAGTTGTGGTTGTTAGGATGTGGACTGTATCTTTGGTAAAGGCAGATTTCACCTGTTTTGCGGTAGCGGGTTAGCTCTATAAACTGAGTATAGCTTTAGATACTTACAATCTCTCGTACAACGAGAAATTGTAGGTAGGAATAAAAAACAAGAGATTAAACCCCGAAGGATTAGAGATAGTGGTTAGATCCTTGAGGATAGCGGTTATATCTTACCATAAATGCTTATAAAATGATTGGTGAACAACGGAAGTTCTGTTCACGTTATAATAAGTAATTTTAATGTAGAATTCGAGATGAGGGTAAAAATGACTACTCGCTATGATGTGATGCAAAGAAGTGCCGTTTTTGGCATACTAACTTAACTTGTCACTTTACAATTTATCTTTTTACAATTCATTAATCAATTCACAATAGGTAACAAGTAAAATTTATAGCATATTTGAAACAAACTCAATTCACGATTGGATACGAGTTGTACATTGATTGGCAATTCAAATTAAGTACATTTTTAAAGTACAAATTGATTATTAACTAATTTCATTTCAAATTATTATGAGTAAGTATAAACGCTGTAAGTTTATACAATAACCATGACATTTTCGGAGCCTTCTGGTTAAAGCCGCACCCATATATTTAATATACAAAATGACGGATTTAACAAATATTTATGTACGATCAAATTATGCTTCTCTTACGGAGTGGTAATTCAGAACGCCTTTTGACAAAAACCTGGTATTGAACAAGCCCCTTCTGTCGCTCATACGTTTGCAAGTGCTGGAATTGAAAAAACGACATTGGATGAAGGTATGTGTGGGCCACTTCATCTGATCGAAATTTCTCCACAAGTCATTCTATTAATAAAAGTAAGGAGTTAATATTAGTCTAAGATCACCAAATTCATAACACTATTCCGATCAGAATAAATTTTGAGTTTTATATGTGGATTTGATTTTGGTTTGCTACCACGTTCTGATTAAAGGTTTAAATGCGATTTATTGAAGCACAAGGTGCGGCTTTCATGAAGTGTCAGGAAAAAAAATATGGCAACATTTATCAGTTAGGTTAAGAAATATAAAGAGCATTGCACATAATATATGTAATACGTATAGTACAGAGCATATAATATACAAAATATATTGTAATAATTAATTTCGATATGTTACTTTTGATAAGTTTATTTCTTTTTTAAAATTTTTTTTTATAAATTTGATTAAATTTTTGAATTTTTTTTGTTAATGACATTAATCTTTTTAATTTCCTTTACATTGACTGTTAACATTTGTTTTTTTTTAGTGCCGTATATCCACCTCGTGTAGAAGATACCAAAAGACATAACAGATGTGCCGCGTATGTAAATTGACTTATAAATATCCTAGCCACAGATTTGTTTTGTACGTTAAGTCAGTGATGTGAACTTCTAATATGGTACATAATTTTCACACAGCTCGTCATGCTATATTATATTTTAGGTTTTAATGTAGGGAATACAATTCGAGGTAAGTAAAATTATCTAAGACTCGTTATTTGCGCTTTGCTCTGTAATAATTAATGTCACTTTGCCTTTGCACCAGTATTAACTGTACAACTTTTTACAATTTCTTATACACAGGTGCAAACGCTTATGATACATAGTGAACGAGGTTCCTGGTCTTCAAAATTGGACTTCATATTGTCTGTTGTTGGACTAGCCATTGGCTTGGGCAATGTATGGCGATTTCCTTATTTGTGCTACAAAAATGGGGGTGGCGCGTTTCTCGTACCTTATTTTATGGCTTTATTTCTGGCCGGTATTCCCATGTTTTTTATGGAGTTAGCATTAGGGCAAATGCTAACTATTGGTGGCTTGGGAGTTTTTAAAATTTCTCCAATTTTTAAGGGTATTGGATATGCGGCCGCAGTCATGTCGTGTTGGATGAATGTCTATTATATTGTCATATTAGCATGGGCTGTGTTCTATCTTATTATGTCTATGCGGTCTGATGTTCCTTGGAGATCTTGTAATAATTCTTGGAATACATTCAAATGCGTCAATCCATATAATCGCAGACATATTTTATGCTGGGTAGAAACAATGAATAACACGTCTAAAAAAATGTGTTCCCTAAGTACAGCAAACGTATCGGCGTCAGATTTAACCGATCCAGTAAAAGAATTTTGGGAGTGAGTACGTCCACCATTGTACTAACGTACAACAGTTATTGCGATATTCATTTGTAGGCGCCGCACTCTAAATATCTCATCAGGTATAGAAGATGTCGGAATTATCCGGTGGGAGCTCGCCGGCACGTTGTTACTTGTTTGGATTTTATGCTACTTTTGTATATGGAAAGGAGTGAAATGGACGGGAAAAGTCGTATATTTTACAGCTCTATTTCCTTATGTACTCTTAAGTATTCTACTTTTTCGCGGCATTACATTGCCAGGAGCTGTGGATGGTATCAAATTTTATATTATTCCAAAGTTTTCAAGGCTGACAGAATCGGAGGTATTAGAGAACTATTTAATTGCATTAAACATGTTATGATTTCATGTTGTTACATGATCCCAAAGGTGTGGATAGATGCTGTTACCCAAATATTTTTTTCGTATGGTCTTGGACTGGGTACTTTAGTTGCTTTAGGCAGTTATAACAAATACAACAACAATGTTTACAAGTAAGTTGGTATGTGTAAAAGACGGATTCAATATCTTGCTTTCAAAAAACAAAATTAATTGTTGTATATTAAGTTTTATTATGATCCAGGCAGATAAAACCCCACTAACAATTTGATGTCATGTTATAATTCGACACTTTGGCCGATTGCAAACCGCAATCGTTGCATGTAAATCAGTAGACATAATTAATCAATTTAATTCAATACATTCAAATTTTTATTTTTTTATGTTTTTTGTTTAGGAGAAAAAATTACAAATTTCTTATACGAAGTCGATAGGGTTATGTGGGGGAACAATTACATATATAAAGGGTGGCGCATAAGTAACGTTAACGGCGACTATATTGAATGCGTTCTTGTGCATCAATTGCGTCTTATATGGGGAAACATGTAACATATGTAAAATTCTTTGCGAAGACCACCTAGACATCTCTAACTGCTGAGAACGTCGCCTGGTAGAAGTTTCGGGGTTTTTTTCTCAATACTTACTTGCACTCTAGCAATGGTCCCTTCACTTAGAACTGCACGAAGTCTTCCAGCACGCGGAAGATCACAGACAGCCCTTTGTTGCCCAAAACGCTGTACCAATCGGTAAATTGTTGGTGCGCTAGGAGCATTTCGAACATGAAAGAAATTTCGATTTGATCTAAATAATCGAATTCTGACTTTCAAAGTAAAATTGAACAACTTTAGTTCTTTGTTCTGTGCTGAGCCTTTCCATCATAAGTTTTCCAAGTATTATCTAGTTAATTCTGTAAAGAGACAAAAAAAAGACTTAAACAAAAAATGTATTCATTGATCAAATCTTGGCGTTACTTGTGCGCCACTCTATATAAGCTATTCCATGGTAGCGGTGACTGGTTGTTATTTTGTTCTCTTCTTCTAATCTTCATCGTATTTTGCATTGGTGAACTGTTATTTGCAGTAAACTGCAAATAAATAACGAAATTCATTTATTTAAATGTTTTGGTGAGTTTTGGCAGAAATAAACATGTTTTACCAATAGCAGACAAAACTGTAGATGATGATTTGGAAGGACGATATATACATTTTATAAGCTTTCACACAGACGGCCTTAAACCTTTATATATATTTTTTTATAATAAGTTTTGAAATGTCTACACAACATATTTACTATAATAATTTTGCAGATGCTATAGTGTGTACAAAATCTTTCGTTAGTCTATATTTAGCTAACTCAAACAAACTGGATGGTTTGCCTACCCGAGAGCACGCGACGTATAATTGTCCGTGTGAAAAACATGGTGTGCTGAAATTCAATTCATTGTTTGGCCTTGGGACTTATTAATAGTCATTGCAAATACCAATCTAATAGGAAATTCAACACGTTTTAATTGAATTGGCACATTTTAGGTATATAGGTTTAATATATTTCCACCTCAGAACTTACAATTTAAAATGTTGGCTTCGACGTTTTTTGTGCCGTTGCACAACCGTGGTAGATTCATATTATGGAGCAAAATAACCAGCCATCGAACCTTTAGCGATGGCCTGCCTGACAAATTCGATGAGTTCAAAAACTCTGTTGGATAAATCAGAGCTTCGGTGGCATCGCAAACTGTATCGATTGATATAATGACACCAAATCAACTTTCAACATTGACGCCTTTGTGCTACAAAATGGCTCTTTCTGCCGGCCACTTTTGATTTATGTGCTACGTGTATACGATACATCGGGAAATATCTGTTTAATGAGAGCATTTTGCGAATCGACGATTGTGCAGAAATCACTCTGTAATTTAACTTATCCAGTTTCATATACAGCAACTTTTTCATCGCCAATATCTAATAGTCATTTTATGAATGTTTGAGCGGATGTATCTTGAAGCATTTGAACGCAATGCAAAATAACAACCGTTGTTGGCGGGAGCTCGTGTTCATATAATTATACTCGTTTATCATACATACATATATACGAGTACAAATTATACATAAACTATATGTATGTTTACTGAATGTTCACATCCGCAACTGAGATTTCTTATCTTGTTAGGAGTTAATAGTTCGAAAGCATATTTTTTAAATTATTTTTTATTGGTTTATCATTCTAAGACATCAACTACACATTTGGTAGATTACAGTTAGGGGTAGCAATTAAAAAAAAAAATAATTAAAAAGGACCCGTTCGTGTAACTACCAAAAAGAAAAAAGTTATGTCAAAATACCAGAAGATTTTTGAGCATCAAAAGTATTAGAAATTAGATATAAATTGTTCGATAGAAAGCGGCTGGAATTGGTTATTCTCAGTGAAAAGGGATTTGAAATAAAGCAGAAAGGTAAATTTGGCCTTAAACCAAAAAGTAAAAAAATGGCGGTCAAGGATCCTTGTTAAAGCTGACTCCGAAAGAGGTTACAGCAACGGTTCAACGGCTAACGCGAAAAACAAAGTGCAGAGAAAGTTGGGCCAAACACCGAAGCGCCAATAAGAAACAATGCAGTAACGATGGAGGCTGCCTCAGAAAACGAAATAAACTAGAAGATGAGAGAGAAAGATACCCTTCTCTCTAAAAACAACATTGACTTTAAATAAAATAAATGAAAGCGAGTTCTACGGAATGCGTCAAATTGAAAAAGCGTACTATGAATTGGAGTTTCCTTTGCCTTAGAATTAAAATAGTGTGTCAATAGGAGAGCACAAAGCTACGATTAGATAATCTGAAACGAGATCTTCCATTTGACGTGAAAGAAAAGATGTTCCCAAAGGCAGACAAATTCAAAAGCCACGTTAGATTAGCGGAAGAAAAGTTCCTGAATTCAGTGGAAACATTGAGAAGTGGTACGAGGAATTGGAATATATATTGGAATATATATATCAGCAAGCGCTCTATTCTGCAATTGCGCTAAGAGCGAACTTTCAATTAACGTATTCATAGACGCATTATTTAAATACGAAAATACTTTTTGCGATAAAACGATGAATTTCTTTGGTGCCAACAATTAACTGTCAGAACTCGTAGAATCATTTTATTCTAAGGATGGACAGCAATTCATTGCCCCCAACATGCATTTCACAATTAATTCTTTTCCACCCAGAACTCCTCGTTTCGAAGGGCTATTTGAAGCAACACTGAATCATCAGCGTATGAAATGATAGTCTATGAGAAGATCATATAGACGATTTTAAGGAAAGGCACACTCTCAAATGTGACTTAATTCATGTGGCAGATCAACAGCCAATACCTACCGCTATCGATTTTCTGTTAGCATTATATTCAAGAAAAATGGAGGAGTTGAGAACATCGGCATGTTGCCAATGTCAGATATAATGAACGGAAACGAAATCTCTGCAGATTGGCTGAAATCGTATAAAACACAAAATTATGTGTATCGAAGTTATGGGTTCACAGTAGTCTATACCTACACTTTCGCTATCACTCCAAAGGTGATAGTGAAAGGTTTTGATATCTGAAATACTACAAAAAGAACGAGCTTTGCTAATTCCTATACAAGAAAATGGAAAAATAATATATTTAATACGCCGAGGTGAAGTTTTGCCATTCCAGTTTGATCTGCAAATCTAGTTTAGAAAACTGAATGAGGGAAGTATGTTTGATTCAGAAATTTATTTCTTATAACCATCAGCCTACTTAGAAAGTTGTGAAATACATTTGGTCAAAAGACACTTGATAGCTTAAACACTCTTTCCTGTACTATATTTTTATATCAAATAATATGCATATTCACTCATTTGGGTGAAAATATAAAAACCAGAATAGAAAAGCCATATATGTCTACTTTTGCGCCTTTCCGCCACTCTTCTCTAAGTGATGTGAATTTAGGTTCATGAAACTTGTGAAAGCCATTTTAATCGCTCTGGTTATCTAGTCTCGATATTACACTATTGGTTTTTTCTTTGATTTCATTGGTTAAGCTATCCCTTCATGTCACAATAATTTTGAGTTCAAACATACTACTTGATGTTTAATTGAACAAGAACGTAGACGCGACTTTGTTTTTCCTTTTTGTGAGAATCAAAAATATGAATCTAAATCTTTCCATTTCATTCTGGTTAAGAAGTTCCAGTCTAAAAGCGAAATTTGTTTTATCTTTTAAAAATTAAGAGATGCTATACTAGTATGTACTATTAATTCAAGTACCAGCATGTTTGCTGGTTTCGTTATTTTCTCCGTTATTGGATTCATGGCTCATGAGCAGCAACGCTCGGTGTCTGATGTTGCCACATCGGGCCCAGGTCTGGCTTTTTTGGTATATCCGTCCGCAGTACTACAACTTCCTGGATCACCTTTGTGGTCCTGTTTATTTTTTTTCATGTTGCTGTTAATTGGCTTGGACTCCCAATTTTGCACAATGGAGGGGTTTATTACCGCTATTATTGACGAGTGGCCTCGGTTTCTGCGTAGAAGAAAGGAATTGTTTATTGCTGTGGTGTGTGCTATTAGCTATTTACTGGGTCTTACGTGTATAACACAGGTAAACGTTGGGGCATATTCGTACAGCAATCGCATTCTTTGATAACCTACATATTTTAGGGAGGAATGTATGTTTTTCAACTTCTCGATTCATATGCAGTTAGCGGATTTTGTCTATTGTGGCTTATATTCTTTGAGTGCATATCTATATCTTGGTGTTACGGCGTTGATCGTTTTTATGATGACATTAGAGACATGATTGGCTATTATCCAATAGTATGGTGGAAATTTTGTTGGTGCATAACTACGCCATTAGTATGTGCTGTAAGTATTTTTTTTATTTTTTAAATCACACAAATTTAATTTCACCCGATGCCAAAATTAGAAACTTGAGTAAGTTTTGCCAGCATTACTTTGGGAACGCACTGTTTACAGATCAAGTAACAAGTTGTCTTCGCTTTACAGAGAAAAACGATTTCAATTGGATCTAATCATATTCACTAGTATTTTGACCTATAAGTACCTGCAGGAACAATTTCGATGGAAACAGATATACCCATTAAGTTTGTATAAATTTTTTATTATTAGTTTTGCACCGTTTTTCACAATTTTTGTAGTACTTATGCTATTTATTCATCATGTAAAGGCTACTTATGATTGTAGTTAATAAATACCGGAAAATTCAGGAACTTTTTAATATCTTGAGCGTGGTTATTGAAGAATTCAGAAAAATATTGTTTTTTACTGATGTATTGGACAATTTCGATACGTTATTTATGTGGTAAGAGCCCATAATGATAAGTCCACGGGGGTTTAACGTAAGTCTCGACGTGTAGGCTTTACCCACGTTGTGCTAATTACAATTTGATTGCCAGTGCCCCCTAGAAATAGTCAAGTTAACTTAGACTATCTAGAAATAGGGGCTGACAATTATGAGGTAACCCATGTCTGTCCGTACCGCCCGAGAGATAAAAAAGACACAGGTGACAGGTCACGAACCCGACTTGTCCGTGTGAATCTCTATCGCCCTCGGTACTAGACAAAGTCTCTGGTCAGATCCTGTAGATAACCTACTGCGTTCAAGCGACTAGTGCCCTTGCAACGAGTAGCAGCTGCCGCCTATCAAGCTGAATGATTATGGGATCAGGCTGATCCGAACAGTCTCGCAGCCGCTCAACCCTCAGGTCAGACTGTCGTGAAAAGGCCAGAAGACCCACTTCCTACAACTACGTCATAGTAGTGCAATGCCGAGCAAACTCAGTTCCTCTGGCCAAAACGACATGCGTAGGCAGCATATTCCTGACTATGCAGTCATCACCCGACCTAATTATCGCTAATATCTGGAGATCGCTTATATCTGAATATAAGGGACATTGGCATAACACATGCCCCCAGTCTTTGTCTGGTGCACCGCAATTGCACCACTCATGATCGGACAAGGCTCCCTTGTGCAGAAAGGCATTGAGTGAACCGTATTCCATCACAAGAAACCAAGGCAGAGGTTAAAACCAAAATCAGGATTTCTCCCAACGAACCTAACATCTGGCAAAAACCTAAATGTAGCTCGTTCGTTATGACCCAGATTGATTCTGATAGCTGGAGGTAGTACCGGTTACTTTACTGAACCACATCGGGGACAAAGCATTCGCGCCCAAAGCGAAGATTACAGAATTATCACATGAAGTGATAACACCGTATCCATATATGTACGTAAGATAAAGCTCCAAAGGCTTACTAAACTTGCAATAGAAGCTAGCTAGGAGACGACGATCGAAATCGTCTTCAACGGAAACACAAATCCCCCATTCCGAGCTAATAACTTTCATGCAGTCCAAACTAACGTCATTGATAATAATTGCAGCATTACGCCTCGCATCAGGAAATACTCGCATAAAAACAGTTAACCCACGCACCCCATTACGGGATACATGGGGCTCTGAAAAAGGGAAATTCTGCAATTACCGTCACAAATTACCTTTCTAGTTCCGACATCGCAGCGACGCGTCTGCCACATTCTAATTGTAGAAGGCGTGTACCCATTTTAATGCCTTGCCTTGGCCCGAGCTACCTTGGCGCAATACAGCGGACAGTCTTCAGATATCATACGGTGATCCGAAGAATCCATGCTGACCACAGCGGAAACGGGCATCCTCCTTAGCTCGTACACTGAACGAGAACTAGCCGATGTAGCAGCGCTGTGACGTCAGTGCAGATTCCATGGCCAAAGCCTTGTCCTCCAGAATGACATTTACTCCTCTACTCTTGGTTGAGTCCCATGGACGGCTATGGATACGGACTCTAACCTTAAAAGTCTCGAAAAGCTCACCCATAAACAAGTCAGTGGTCAGCGACTTTCCCGCGCCCCGCCACGGATCGCCTTGATTTCATGGACCCGCTCAGTCAAAGTGGGTCCAACCTCGCTCACCAGCTTACTCACCACGTTCTTGACGCTCTAAACTTTTTGACCATGAACCACTAATGACCAGGTCTCGCCGGGTTGACAGCTGATGCAATGATTGCCGGTCACACAGCCGGAACTTTTTCTACAGAGGCAATCGCCACTGAAGCACGAGCCAACGGAGGCGCCATCTGGTCGGTAATCGCGGGTTGGACAGCATTCCTGCTGCGCTCGTTCGCAGCATATTTATACAGCCCTTAAGGCACTTGTTCTTTGCAATGAATGTCCCTGGTATTCCGCAGAGAAATCCAGCATCTCCTTCAGCAGTGCCACGTCAATGTTTTTTCGCCCGGTCAGCGCAGAAGACACCCATCCATCGGGCCCTTCCAATCGCCGTCAAGACGCTTACTGAATCATCCCTGTAGGGCTTCTTCCCTGTTGCCGGCCTGTCCAGAGTCACAAGATCTTCACCTTCGGTGAAGCCACCTTAGCAGACCGCTTTCCGCCTGTACCTACCTCCTCATTACTGCCTCTCCCCCACTGCCGTCTCTTGCTGGACATTTCAGAAGCAGACGACAGTTCTGCCTCTTACGCCGTATGTACGGTGGAGGCTTCCAGAATGCAAATCTCCCATTTAGTATCATATGAAACATGAGTCGCTTTTCAAAATTTGAGTTACACTTTCTTTAGCAAAGTCATAATCAAACTTGGCAAAATGAACATTCTTACAATATTATGCTCCAAAAAGGGCAACATTAATTAATTAATTTAATTAATACATCAATTATATTATTATATTTTACGATTTGAAGTAGTGAAGAATATACGCTATTATGGTAATTTATTGAAGAAAGCTTTGATATAATGTTAGCCAGTATATTTCTGTGATTATTCTTTGCTCCTTTAATGCTTTGTATTGTGGGCTCACAGCCTACAGTTTATGTTTCGTATATTTGAATCCGACGCTGTTAGCTCCTCGAACTTAGGACAAGTTGTTGTAAAATTTAAGTAGGAAGGAGAAAATTTTAGACGTTTAATTTATTGCTTGCTACTGGGATTTGGCTGAGTAATGACAAGAGATACTCGCCTAATATTCACAATATACTTGCCGTAAAAATAATGTCGATTTAAGCTTATCAATCCCCATTTCTGTTGGAAGCCAGCAGATCCTGAATCCCTTGAATTATAAATCTAACATTTTTTTTAGTACCGTTCATCATAGATAGGTTAAACCCGAAGTTCTAGCAAATCTGGTTCGTAAGAGCAATTTACTTATACATGGTTTTTAATGGCAAATGTTTCTTTTTGTTTGTGAAATGAAAGCGCAATTATAGATCATAATCAGTTAAAGAAAATCCATACACTATTCCCTGATAACTAGCATTAGATGCGTAAAGAAAATCTCCACTTTAACATCTGCAATACCAAATATTGCTATATCCATGGCCTATGGGATACAAAATGTCATTGGGGCTTTTTTCGGTATTGGGCACAATAAAGCTGGATGGTTTCGTGGTCCAATAGATAGTAGTTCTTGTTTTTGCTGGTATCCAGGGAAAATTTTTTTTTATGTGCCCCAGCTCTATGTGCACGAAGTGTTCAATCGTATTGATTGTTGATTTATGTTGGTTTTCCCATTTTTTCTAACCTATAGAATCGTGCAAGGCAATGTCTCGCAAAATTCCAATTTCTTCGCATGGTTTAAAAGGCAGTATTGCAATGTATATTCCCCTGTCATTGTGCCGTGTTGCATGTTTGAAGACTTCTTCACAAAATAGCTTTTAACAACAAAAACTTGTGAGTGTTTTCTCTCATGGAGTGTTAGTAAAAAAAATATTGTGGGCTTCTTTTCGGTTAATTTGTGTTGCAGATCCTCCCATAGGGGATTTCATATCAATATTAGGGCCCTATGTGCAAACAAATAAGATCAGCGAGACAATTGGGGCAAACTTGAGAGAAGAGTTTAAAATACTGGTGTCCATACTTCCTCATTAAGTAAAGAACCAGAGTGGGAACAAGAAGCGAAAATGCAGCGTTGGGTCGGTGTTTCAGAAACAATCTGATTCTGATCTGTTACATGAACCTAGTTTTGTTTCGTCAGTAATTTCACGCGATTTTTCAGTTTCTCACAAATAAATATTGACTGAGATCCTGAGTCGATAGTGGTTCTTGCATGGTATTTTTGTCCATGTGATTCTACTTGTACGATGGCAATTAAAAACTAAGTTTCGTGATTTTGTTGAACCAAATTTGATGAAATGCTCTCTTGTAGGGTCAAACTTTTGATACATGCAGAGTTTTGTCCAGAATTGGACTGGGTCTGGGTATTTAAAGCTGTTGTGCTAGTACCAGAGCACGGTTTATCTCTCGGATTGTGTGGTTTGGGCCATATTTCCCTTATACAGAAAGATATTGTGCCATTATATACGTTTTCTACAGCTGTATCGACTTTTACAGTACTTAATCTCATGATCTCTATCCTGCATTCAAGTGAATAGAGTTTGTGTTTTTCCCATTGAAAGTTTTTATCAAGTCTCTGCTAATTATTCTTCGATTGAGTTGTTTGAATATTTCCAACTTGTTCTACGATCTTGAATATTTGGTCAAAAAGGTGTTAAATTCGACGCAAGTTCCACCAGAAAATTATGAGGTAATTTCATTGAACTAAAGTATACCATTTGTTAATTAATGCCACGTTTGACTAAAGTAAAATATTTATTCGACATTACCGTTTCACCGTTTTCCACTGTCCCATAACTCTCTTTGTTTAACCCGTAGAAATTCTAGCTCATGAGAACCGTGGATCTTTCCACATGAAGAATGCCAAAATTCAACAAATAATTTTTTTTTTTTTTTTTTTTGTTTTGCCAAAATTTGTACGCGGCAATATTACAACACAAAACAAAACTTTAAAAATGATAATCTTAATAAGTTAAACAAATCAAAACAAGCAACAGCGTTAGCCCAACACTGCACTGAAACGATTCTCAGCTGGTCTCAACTATGTGAGAATACAAGCCAAAGAGAGGCGAGAAATCAGAAGACGTACATTGTAGAACTTAAATTAAATTAAATTAAAAATTGTATGATAAAGATTTTGGCAATTTTTTCACTTATTTTAAAGTTTTCTGTTTAAAATAATAAGTATTTATGTGTAGTAATAACTTACTAAATTATATGTAAGTAATTTTTCAAACGTTTTGTTATTCAGTAGGCATAAACCTGTGTAGTTTGTTTTAATGACGTCGTTTGCCAGAGCTGATAAAATGATCCCTGATGATAATCGCAATAAGGCATAATTTAAAATGTGGCCTTTTAATTCACAAAGTAAACTGATTTCAAAAGTTACCTTTCAGAAGAATATAAATATATACTTTTCTTAACAAGTTTTGTATTTATAATTAAAGAACAACTTTGTTTTGCCAAAATTGTGAAATAAAATTTGTTCCCGCTTTTAGCAAAAATAGTGAACTGAAGTAGGTAAAAAAAATGTATTTTAAAGGTCGAATAACTCCTAAACATGAATAAAGCAATTTTTTGAAGATCACAACTAGGGGAATAAATTTTTTAAATCGGATGAAAATTTAAGAGGTTGTACCGTTTTAAAATTTTCAAATACCCGAAAGGCCCTTTTTTGAGGCACTTTGGGGCAGCCCCTTTAGAGGTCTAAGATCCAAATGTAAAACTTAGACACGACTATACCTCTTCAAGCCATTTCAAATTGCATCAAAATCGTTTATTTCTATTTTTTTTTTCAAAACCACCCACTGTGCCACATCTATGCATGGAAAGGTATGACAAATTTGAAACACTGCAATATTTCAAAAAAACAGCGAAGATAACCTCATGTTGCTGATTTCTGAGGTGGCTCGACAATATGTAGCCTTTACATACAGGTTGGCGCACGAATTGTGCTGCTGTAAATTATCAACTGTGAATGGCGGCCGTTATTTAGAAATGTTGAAGGTACTTTTTTACCCAGAACCGAACTGAAGACGTATCCGTTTCAACAGAATTTAGTTCCAGTAGGATGAAGCAACTGCACACATTCCTAAATAAATTAATATCCAAAAACTCCACTTTCCGCTGGTCCCAAGGTCACTTGACCTGACAACCAGGTTTTTTTATGTAGTTATTTCACGCAAGAGGTGTTACAAAATGAAACCAAGGAATTTGACTGAATTGAAACAGTGATTGATCTGATCAGGTGTCGCATATGCGTGAATGACCTCCATCAAATACGGTCTATTAAGTTCATAACCAATTAGTTATATAAAATAAAATTGAATTTTCAGTACAAGAACAAAAATAATTGATTACAAAAAAGTTATTTGGATTTCTTTTTGTAGTATAATTAGTACGCCACCCTGTAGTTTCAAAAAATCACAAATTTATTTTATATAACAAGAAAAAATAAATATGGCTAAATAACGTGTTGCGTGATATTCCCCTCGCGAAAATTAAATTAGATTGCAAATTCCTAAATATATCACCTAGAAGTTTGAAAGTATTGTTATAATGAAAATATGACTCCGTGTAAAGAGCATTACGAATGTGTTGCTGGCTGGGTGGTGGGTTGTGCGCATTGATTGCCAACCACCGTCGTGGGTAATATGAACATGACGTTCTTCATTACTTATTCTGTGAATGGATTATGCATTACTTATGATATACGTACCCCGGATGATAGTATCCGGATTCGAACGCACGATCATATGCACAATAGTTGAGTTTAACGATTTTCGGTATTATTATAATCGTTGTTATTAAATAAATAAATTTGTATTCAGCGATATCCCAGAGTATTGAGCTAGCACTTACCAATTTTAAGTTTTCGTTTTGAGCCTCGGTTTTGTTTCCTATTTCTATATTCGAAATTCTTTCAGGGTGTATTTTTCTTTAACATAGTGCAGTTTACTCCAATCAGATATATGAACTATAGATTTCCATGGTGGGCTCACTGCATAGGTATAATTTCAGCTCTCTCATCCATGCTGTACATACCAACCTATATGATTTGGTTATGGAGAAAGACCCCAGGAGAAACATATACTGTAAGGATGTGAAACATTTCTAGTCGTAAAATTTTAGTTTGTTTCAAAATTTACTTATTTTCACCATCGAATGCGGCATGTTACCTTAATTTTTTTGCTATTTATTGCTCTGAATTTTCTTAGTTATAAACCTACATTTTAATAACTTAAATTAAATAATGTGGTGTTAAAGAGTTGAGCATTCTTTGCATTTTACACTATCTATAATACTTTTAAGTTTTACTTCACATTTTTTTTTGGATAAAAAAGAAGAAAAAGTATGCATTTAAAAACGTATAGCAAAAGCTCATCCTACATAAACGTGTTCAATATTAATATTAATGTTAACATTATTAATAATATTAATATTTAATATTAGCACCACTTCCAACACCTGAATTTTTTGCCAAGATTTTAAATGCTGACTTTTTCTACATCCGTGTGCAATTACTTTTGTTGGTAATCCAGTATTTTGATTAAATTTGTTCTTGAATTTATATAACAGTCCGAATTTATATAACATGATAATACCAGGAAAACACTTTGGAGATATGTAAGTTAATACTATAATTAACTTCCCTGATTTTTTCGCCACCGACATGGGCGACTAATTTCCTGCTGTAAATATCGAGCGACTTATAACGAATAAGATTTGATTTATCGGAATTTAAAATTAATTTGTTTATTTGGGAAAATTCTGATACAAAAACTAAACCACACTCTACACAAGCTTGTTTTATTATTATTATTATTATTATTATTATTATTATTATTATTATTATTATTATTATTATTACTATTATTATTATTATTATTATTATTATTATTATTATTATTATTATTATTATTATTATTATTATTATTATTATTATTATT
>JAHXMU010000735.1:523848-567903 GCA_019455685.1 Philornis downsi | reverse complement strand
CTTGTCTTTAATTTTATCTTTGTAGTGGACTTGTCCCATTTTAATTTGTAAATTAAATTATAATTATCCTTGTTCTTTATTTGTAATTTTGTTGTTGTTATTTGTCTTAAAAGCTGGGTCAAATTTCTCTCCGTTATAAAGATTGCAGAGTTTAAGTCTTTCAGAAAACCCAGATACATATGTCAGGGATTTGTATGTTGTTTCTGATTCTGCCATTCTTTCTTAAGACTTATCTAATTTTGTCTAAGGTTGTGGTGTTAAAATGGACATTACTGATTTTCAGGACTCCGATATACGACGAGTGGAAGTATTTACAATTACCTTCCTTGGGTGTATTCAGTTAATATTAATTAACCTTTCTGAAGCTAAAGTTTTCAGATATTAGTGAATTGAGATGTTTTTTCATTGTTTAATGACTAATTCATCCAAATAAAATGTGCGGTTGCCCTTTTCTTTTTCAATTGAGAATTGAATTTGTTTGCTGAATGAATTCAATATTTTTAATGTCGTACCTATGTCGGGTTTCTTTGTTATGACGAACAAATCATCAAACTATTTCGTGGTAATTTTAGATTTTGCGTCATAGTGTCAATACAATTATCCGACAGTTCTCCCATTATAATGTCAGCTACTTATTACAGGAGATGCTGGGGATCCCACGAGCATTTCTCGCCTTTTTTTCATAAATTTTTTTGTTATAGCTGAAATATCTTGCCACTTTATGCAAAATAGAGAAAGTGAGACTACGTCAAATGATACTAATAATTCGTCATTCGGGAATCATCGTTATAATCTTCGAAATGTCCACAAGATATCAGCACGGAGAATTAACAGAGTACATATTGCGTTTTTGCTTCAGTGGCTCTAGTTTTCTTATGTGTGTTGTTTTGCTGTGATATGTCAAGTTGTTCAAAAGCGTTCTCTCACTTTCAATGAATACATTTAAATCGTCTCCCTTCAAAATTTTCATTAAGTTCTCATTTGCTCACAACAAAATTGCTTAGTTTATTTTAAGTTTCATGGCTTTTTTTTAAACTTTTTGTGTGCTTTTGCAAAATCTTGTTAAGTTTTCTTCTTAAAGAAGAGACTTTCCTATAAGAAAAGTCTCAGCAGACGCTTTTCTATAGAAAAGGCTTCTGCCAAGGTATTCTCTATATATAAAATTTAATGTTGGTATGTTTGTATTTCTGTTCCGAATGGGTGTCTAAGTTAATGGACCGATTATTATACCTATACAGTACATATACGTCGTCCAAGCCTCATTAGATGTTGATTAACCGTTGGGGCGTCGCACCATTAGAAATATTAAAAATATACAAAAGAGAAAAATTTATAGTTACACACCAAAAAAAATGTGTAATTAGATATCATTATCCACAGAAGATGTGTTGTTATCATTTTCTAGAGGTAATTTCTCCTTAAACTTCCTTTGCCACACATAATGTATCATTTTATGAATTTTTCCACAGAAAATTTAATAAAATATATACATATAACAACTATTTTGTGTAGAAAGTTTTTCGTTAGATTGCCTTTTCAACTGTAAATTTGGCGTTCCATGTTCTTTCCTTTCGTTTCGTTTCCTTTCCTTTCTTTTCCTTTCGTTTCGTTTCTTTTCTTTTCTTTTTCTTTTCTTTTCTTTTCTTTTCTTTTCTTTTCTTTTCTTTTCTTTTCTTTTCTTTTCTTTTCTTTTCTTTTCTTTTCTTTTCTTTTCTTTCCTTTCCTCATTTTTTATAGAAAATGTATCACTAGATGCCATTTTCCGTAGAAAATATATCGTTATAAGCAGTAAGCATAAGCTAAAAGTCTCCCATGTCCCATTAATGGGATGCAAGAGATTTATTTACATTATTCTCTATAGAAATCGTGTTTCAATTTTCTGCAAAAGAAACGTTCCATTTCCTGTGCAAAATATGTAGTTAAATCGCATCCCTATAGAAATATTTACGTTAGATATGCCTTTTCTATATAAATATCAACTTTTATTAGAATAAGTAAAACTTCTTCACTTGATTTCCAAAACGCCTTAATTTTAAAGAAATAATCTTTAGTATTGTTCAATATTTACAATAATATTAAAGAAGAACCAATTTCCTTGATTAAAAATGTATTAAGGCAAAGACTTCTTCAATACGTGTCCACCAACTTTTACTTCTTTAAATTGAGTAGATACTTTTATTAACTACAAGTTAATTTTTTAATAAATACAAGGGAGAATGTACTGGATATTGCTAAAAAGTACCTTGAATTTATTTTTAAGTAATTCCATACTTGGCTTAAGGAAAATTTCACAAAAATGTTGCATACAAAATAGGAGAAGAAAGTCAAAGCAAAGAATATGTGATCCGCTTTTGAACAATATTTCTTAAAAATTTGATAAAACATATATTAATGATTTCAAATTAAATTTCAAAACGTTTTACTTGAGAATAATAGCATATATAACTTAATGTTACAGAATCTTTATGGATGTCTTAAGAGAACTCAATTTGAAATCACTCAAATAAACGTCTGCTAGAATATAGGAAACACGTAATAGAGCTTGCGGCACACATACACACATATTAGCGTACGCATAGCAACAGATTTTATTTAAAACATTTAACAAAGCCTATGTTTAAATATTATAGACGTGTAGCCTTAATACAGGGTGGCGCAATAGAATGTGCATATTTAAAAAATAGATTAAAAAATAAATACAAAACGTATGGTTAAAATAAATCTAAGGCATTGTAGAGTAATAAAAGGAGTTTCTTTTTAAAAATAACATCATCTAAATGGTGACCCTCTCTACGACGGCACTCCTCTAACCGCAAACGAAAATTATTGAAAACTTTCTTCAGTAATACTGGTGTAATGGCTGCTCCATCTTGTTGGAACCAAGTTCTGGAATTCACTATTCTTGAATTTCAATTTCTGGAGCCAAAAATCCGTCCAACATCTCAACATAGCGTCCCGTATTAACCGTGACGTTTTGACACCGTGCATTTTTGAAGAAAAAAGGACCAATTATTCCTCTGCCAGAGATTGCTGCCCATACTGTCACTTTAGGACTATGCAATGGTTTCTGGTTTCAAAATTGGAAAATCGATTAAGCATTTCATTAGCAAATGCGAGCCTTACTATGAAGTCAGACTCTTTCAATTCTTGTGTTAATTGCAGCTTATATGGATGCAGTTTAAGATCCAATGTTAAAATTCGTTGCAAACTTCGTCACGATAATTGTAAGACAGACGATCTCTTGCGAGTCGACATTTGTTGATTTCCTCGTACTGACTCTATAACTCTCTCAACATTGTCTTCGGTCCTAGATGTTCTTGGGCGACCATTTGTGGTTTAAATGTTGAACCGGTCGCTTCAAAACGCTTTACCCATATTTTAATTAAATTAGCACTCGGAGCTTCACTAATTCGCCGTAATCCATATTCAGCACAATATAGTCGCCTAATAGCAATATATGAACGAGAGTTCTCGTAAAACGTAAAATTTCCAATATGTGTTATGAAATATGTAATACATGCTTTGCATATAATTCTTTCACAGATTTGTAACGTATGTATTTATTTTGCAGTAAATGAATTCTGACGTGGAACTTTCTGGAGTTTTGTGCAAAATGAAGGGAGAACAGTTGCACCAACTTTTTGTAGGTAAATGTTGCTAAAAATTTACGCAGAGAAAAAATCGACTCTACTTGGTAAAATATAAACCTCTTTATGTAAGTGTTTACATAAATAGTTCTTTGCTAACTTTGTTTATTAAATTCCGTTTTATAACAGTCATTTGACTTTAGGTATTTGAATGAATGACAAAAAATATATGTATTTTTATTAAGTAAATATCTTTAAGTTCTATTCGTAATAGCTGTAATAATGATGCATGTTGACTTGATTGCATCAGTACAGTACGATATGTTGGTTGTAAATTTTCTGTACAAGAAAACTAAATATTAAAATTTTGAGGATGTTCTAAGTCTCTTGTACAAATTTTGAGCTGAACCATAATAAACAGCCTTAAATTTCCGCTGCCATTTTAAGAAAGTTAACACAATCTATGTTAATAAATTTCTGTGCGTGGCAACATAAACTTAAGGGAACTTATGCTACTATATTATTATGTTCCCTTTTTTAAGTAAGACGGGATTAACTGTAAACATATGTTGTTTTAAATCGACAGATATTCCGTTATCTTATAAATTGGAAAGTAAAAAATAATTTAAGCATAATAACGTGTTATATTGTTCGCTCTTGCAAATATTTCCTTTAATGGTTGCTTGGGAAGCCTAAGGACCTCTGTTGTACTTGCCACAGCGCGTTATGTCAAAGGAGTGTCCCTTCCTCGCAGTTCTCTCCAGGTGATCTCTATCAACCATAGAAAGGTTATGACTTTGTCGCAGCTTATTACGTTACAGGTTACCCTGATGTACGGCTTCTAATTTAGTCACCTTATTGCATATATAATTATATAGATATTTATTAATTTTCTAATTTAGTTAAACACTTCAGTGCTGTTATAAAATTAGAATGAAAATTAGATAAAGTTACATATACGAGCCAGTGGTTAAAAATTTATGGATATAGTTAGTGCATAAACATGAAACCGTCAGTATGAGCTGAACAAAAGTATTAGGCAATATGCGACAAAAATGAATCGTATATATCTCAAAACTTTCAGACCATCAAATATATGTAAACAGTCTGCAGTACTTAACTCCGCATCACCTAGATGAGTTAATACCGAAAACCTTATACGGTCCACGAGTAATATTTGAACATTATCTAAAAAAAATGGCAAAAGCAACAAGTAATGTCGACAGTATTGCTGTGTGTATTAAATTGAAATTCGTATTTATCAACAGAGTATTCGAGACGAATCCTTTGTAGACGCAGATGAAGCAAGCTTCTCTGGGGCATCAATTACTTCAAGTTTTGTTGACTTATTTCACAGTACCAGCTTCGAAGAGGTAAGTTGCAAATATTACTTTGTATGAGTTACGCTCTTCAACATAGTTCTTTAAGTTTGAAAATTTTCTGTATCGATAATTAAAACAGTTCACCTGATCACTTGAAAGTATTTTGAAATCATCGTTAATTGGGAAGCAAGTTATCGTATTTTATGAGAAAACTAATGCATTTAATTAAGAGTATAGAATAATGCTTTCCAATACTATAGTGCAGTACCTTATTGAAAATAAAATAAATCCATCTCCAAAACATTTTGAAATATTAGCGCATAAAATATCAAATTTTGAACGCCAAGTAAGTATTTTTGGCATTCGTTACAGAAAATTAAGAAGGGATCACAAAATAATTTTGATATTTGCAAGATATATACTATGTGCCTGTTAAAGGTAAAAAACCAGCAGTAATTCTGTATGTCAAATACCACAATTCTATAGCAAAACTCAGAAAAGATGGTGTTTTTGAGCCATGTTCTACCTCAAATTTAGCTGTAGAAGATATTAATTTAAACAGGGGAACATCGCCATTTGGTACATAAATCCAAAAACTTTGATTTTTAAATTCCTTCGAAACCCTTAAACTTTAAAAAAGTAATATGCATTTTATAATTTTTTTTTATTGAAATTTAGACGAACAAGAAATGGAAAATGTATATTAGATGAAGAGCAACGTCAAACCTGCTTAAGTGGAATAGCACTTATAATATGAGAAAAACTTTTATTAGACATAATTCTTTGGCGCAAATATTTGAGGAATGACCATTGTTAAAACAGTCATTTGGTTATAAATTGGTTAGATTACGCTTTAGTCTCTACATAAATACTGTAACCAGAATTTTTTTAGATTGAAGCTGATTTTTCCAAACTATATGTATACCCGGAGAGTGTAAATTGCCTTTACGAAAAGTGGAAGAATTTTAGCAAAGCTGTCATGAGTTTGTTGAAAGATGCTAAAGACCCAGAAAGTTTGAAATTGATAAAAGAATTTAAAGAGGCTGACCATAACTCTGGTAATTGTAGATTGTGCAATATATATCCATATCTTCAGCATCCAGATCGTGTTATTTATTCAATTAGTATAACTGCAATTAATTACATGATTACTTTTATTATAGTATATTACATATACGCTTTAAAATTGTAATTGCTTATGTACTGCTTAATTTCAGAATCAAGAAACTGCCTCGTATTATTTTTGATGCATGCTCTCCTCAAGTCAAATGAGTGAAAATGCGTAACTGATCCGGATGGCAGAAAACGGAAATACATAAAAACTTCAATACAGGATTCCAGAAATGCCTTTCTATTATTAGCACCGACAAGTTTTGAGTTAAGCTCGAGAATTAAACAATTAATGGCGAATTGATGATTGCAAAAACGAAACACTTCAACCAATGTTATGTTGTATTGGTAGGTCTATTTTACATATTTCTGATTATATATATAATTCAGGATCGTATTTATAAATTTGAAAATGTCATTTCTTGCGTAGATACCGCAATTAAAAATATTTTATGTGTTAAGCCTACAGTACCCTATAGATTGCAAAAATGTGTGGCTATTTTTCCAAGATTATTTTTTTGGTATTAAGCTAAAAAATTATGAAAAACAACAATCTTGGCAAGCGTTTTAAATGATATTAAAGCTATAAACATTTAATATATAATATAAACATAACTTCCTGTAAAAATCTTCCATTATCGCTAGCTATAAAGTTTTGTTTTTCTTTTGCTGAAAAATTCTTAATTTTGAAAGACATCATTATACCTTAAGTAAAACCACGTACAATCTTGCATTTTGCCCTTTTTATAACTATTTAATCAAACATATGTGCGGTATAGATACATACAATTGTACTTGTTATTCTAGTTTTACGATATGTGGTACTGAATATAAAAAAAAAATTACATAAATTTCTTTTCTGATTCGAAGTTTAGAGCTTTCCAAATTAAAGAAATATTTGCAGTAAATGAAAATATACATATTCTAGTACAAGAGTTAAATGTTTTGTCACATAAAAAAAAATTATCTGTCATATCTAATTGATGACATACCAAACATGAAATCACCTCCAGTTGTAACAAACAACGATTTTGAAAATTATCCAATTTAACCAATTGATTAAAATTTCATACACATATAATTGAACAGATACACTAATATAAAAAAAACGTATTATTTGAATTATTTACCATAACTATGTTTGTTGCTGTTTTCCAATTAAGTATTATATTTATTTATTTAGTTTGTGCCATAAAATATTCGATTTCCATATGTATCACCTTATTCATATGTATCATTTATTTTTGAACTCAAATAAAATTATATTTGAAGAAAATAATTTACTTGCTTTTATTAAAAATTTCTTCAGGTATTGCGGTCTTCTGCCGTAAAGAAATGATATTTTTCTTTACTCCATATAACTACAATAATGTACTTATCTTGAGTAAATATTTCATTTCTTGAAGGTAAGCCGATACTTATTTTAGTTAATTCGATTCTCATAATGTAGAAAATGTTTACTCAATTAGAGTTTACTATTTAATTAATATGTCTTCTTTTACACGAAGAACAAATAAAACACCCTTTAAAATAATTAAATTGTTACTTCACAATTTCATCAAATTAAGAAAATATCTACTAAACGAAAGGCAATCCAACGAAATTAGGAATTCAGAGAGAAGAAAATGTACTAAAATTAACGACTGAAGAAAACTTAATAGGGGGAAAAATTTACAAATTTCATAGAAATGTACGTAACACATAATTAAATTTTTCCTTAAATTAAGTTCAGAAGTTCCTAGAAATAAGGTAAAAATTGCTAACATAAAAGAAAATTTTGCGAATATTTACCAAATAATTAAAGAAATTATACTCTGTTTAAGTAAAATGTTTACTAAAATTAGTAAAAAACATACTTGCACTGAATCTTTCTGAGAGCAAATCAAGTCTATTTCTTTTAGTTCAATTGAGTACAAGTATTCAAATGTTAAATACGTTGTTAGCCTTGGAGCCAAATCATTCCCGTATTTCCACAATATTAAGTAAAATTTCTTTAATATGAGGTGTACTTTTTTTTGAGTGAAGTTTTCAACAACTCTTATTCGAAGACTAAATAAAATAAAAGTCAAAACTAGACTTAAGCCAAGATAAATATAAAACAAATGGTAAATGATTTTTGTTAAGTAAAAATTTAAGTTTGTCACAAAGATTAAAAAACAAAAATGATTTAGTACAGTTCTTAGGCCAGGATAAGAATAATGAAAATGGCAAGTAATTTTTTGTTAAATAAAAATGATCATATTTTCATCGTTGATTTGCTACACTTGAAATATCTCTAGCACATTTCTTTTAAATTCGGTTTTTAATTCAACATTTGATCGATACTTTAGATTACAGTTTTTTTTTTTGGGTTTTCAATAACTATGCACAGGTTATGGCTTTCCCTTACAAAAGTATGCAGACTGGGTATGATTGCTTCCTATATCTGCGCTTGTAACTAATGAATTTGTTATAAATGTTTTTCCCAATGACAAATATGTTCACCTACAAAGCGAACGTTTCCTAATACTTGCTTTTTTCCATAGCAGTTCCGTCCGCTTTTGCCACCAGTGGTCTATAGTGTCGAACGTGACATTCCTCTCATCATGCATTATATACCGATCTAGCATATTTTTAGGATTTTCAATAACTCAACCTATAATTAGGGCTGCCCCTTAAAAATTTTTATTGTCCTGTTCGGGCTGTTTATCCAATTATTTCCAGTTGTGGGGCACTAACTTTTGCGCAGACAACAAAGCCTCATATAGAGCAATTGGGTCGACATAATAACGTATAATAACGTTTTTTCCTCTTCAATAATAATAAAACGGGGTACAGATAAAGTGATGAGATCTTTTCAAAAGATGTAATAAAGTGCACAGCAATTCATGATTTTTTTTTTTCAATCATCCCTTGAGCACTCTGCGGTGATTGGTGTATCGGAGACCAGTGTGGAATTCATTCATTCATCAAATGAAGAATAATCCAGTACTGACTTTTGTAAAGTCTCTGTGAGAAATCCAATGTTCATGGCATTATCCAAATCGCCGACCCGATATTGTACCATAATAGGCAGTTACCTTAAAAGTTTACATCGCACCATGCCAATGCAATTGGTTGTAAATGGGCTTTTCATTACATCAAATTGAAAATGGAAACACAGTCGCCGCAATTGATTGAAATAAACTTGTTGTCGCAGAATCGTAGCGAACAAATTGAAAATTTGATGCAAATGGTACAAAAGATATGCATGCATGGATCAATTTTAACCGTAGGATAGGTCAGTATTTCGTAAAAACTACTCAAATCGTCCGCTACTGTTTGTTTCAGTCGAATTGAAAGAGCAGGTTATACGACCAGTTCATGAGAAAATTTACCACATTGTTCTTGAGAAATACAGAGTGCAAATAACATGTAATTACTGGTTTCCAAAAATGAAGTAGAAATTTATAAATTTCATTCAAAATTGTTTAAGTTTTATATTTTACTCAATACTAGCAATGTAATCCCAAAAGCCATATCCAAACAGTTGTTGCGTGATCAGGCAAGCGAATGATCAAATAGAACCTGTAAATCGTGTATTGAAGACGATATTAGACGAGTTGTGCGATTTTTCCCCTGGGTGGATTTCAAAGTTGTCAGAAGCTGAATTCGCCCAATCAATTATTATTTGAAGTAAATCGGGGATACAAATTTATCGAATAGTTGCCAAATTTAAGGATTGACCGCTATAATGCGCTAGAATCGAAATCGAATGATTGCAGAAATATAAAACATAGGCTGTGTTTTGTTGCTGTAACTTATGTGGTACCCTTTGCTCGGCATATTCCCTGAGTTTGCTCAGTCTTGCCCATGTGAGTAATGTAGCGGGTGCACTATATCGAAAATTGGAAGCTAGTTTCGGTAAACGTGAATTTTGTAGGTCTTTGCAAAGACTGAGGAATATGGTATGGTCAAGACTGTTGCCTCTTTCTGAAATTGTGGCAAAAAAAAAACCAAAATCTCTTAAGGTGGGAAATCTTTTAACTAGAGATTTCTTAAACAAATTCTCAATGTCCTTAGCAGCTGTGAAATGGGCAGCAACGTGACTCAAAGATAATAATATAATAGTATACTGTCCGTTGGGAAAATATATAAAGATCAGATCAGATTTCTGCTACACCGACCAATTTTATATATGATATCTAAGAATTAAATACTGGCAGTAAATGCGCGATGCGTGCTCAATTACAAATGGTATAGTGCAAAAGAATGAAGTAAATAGTAAGTTCAATTATGTAATTTATATGGGAATTATCAGAGAGACGGCGGTTATTCTTTCGATTTTTCAACATTTTTCCAGTCCAACGCAATATGACTAAAAGGATTTTAATTCAGTTTACGTTATGAATTAAGGATTACAGCGGAAAATTATATTTCGACAACTCACATAATACAGGACTCAGTTTAGTTTACGGATGTAGATATGGACGGAAAATCTGGATTTTTAAATTTCAGCCAATTTGAATTTGCAATTTTAATTTTACATTCCTTGTCTACGATCTGCAATATATTAGGATGTGCCAAGTTTTGATTTGCGATCGCTGTCGAGCTGTCGAGCTGCCCAGTAGCCAGATAGACGGTCAAAAGATTTTTGGTAATTTGGACTCTTACAACTTTTGTGTTACATTTTTGGTCGTATCATATGGTATAGGTCTTCATTTCTCCGGGTGAAGATATAAAGCTTTGCGACTTCCTAGTAAACAAAATAGTAGAGTAGATACGTTATATGTTGGAAGAAGCCGCTTTTGGCACAACCATAATTGGTAATTCATCCACGTCGCTGTGTCCTTAATTCACGAAGGTGTGTATATAAACTTGGGTCTAAATTCCTAAAATTTTGATTTAGATCTTAGAGTCGCTCAGTGTAAGACAGATTAGAACCATATGGAATAAAGTTTACGGATGAAAGTAGGATGTACCACCATCGAAATGCACCACAGTCAACTTCTTTTTGTGTGTTTCATATATTCATATGTAAATCACATGTATGATAGTGATTGTAACGATGGTGGCACATATTGAAGATAACATCAAACAGAATACTGCATACTATATCTGCAAACTATTTCCACGTCAAACGCTGTAATCGCAAACATATCCACATTTGCCGTCGCCAAATCTAGCCGGATCTTTTCTGAAAGCGCTGGAAACAAATCCAGCAAAATATTGGATTAAAAATAAACACAAACGTTGGATTGACAAAAGTTGATAGTGCAATTTAAATTATTTTTGGAAACACACAAAGCAGGGTACATCTTCCAGATTAAAACAAATTTGGCAAAGCTGAGGAGCTTTAGTATAACGGCCTTTAAATAACCAAAATTTAAAAAAATTCCGTACAAAAATACACTTTTTAATTTCTTTTGAAACTTCGCTGACTAATATGAAAATATAGAGACGTAGGCCGTATTGACCGTAGTAAAATTTAAAACAATTAACATCTAACAAAGGCTTATGTAACTTACATTCGACAGTTGATCATGTAATTTCAATTTACCACGAAAAATCTTCAAACAGGAGTGGAAAGATTTATAATCTCATTTAATCTTAGCCTGTTATTATTTCATGTGAACATTGAGTCTTATCTTTATTGATAATAGAAAAAGCGTTTTATTTTCATATCAGAATTTCTTTATCCCAATTTAAAAAAAAAATCGATATGCCCCAAACTTACCAGTGAGTATTTCCTAGTTTCGTCCTCAGTCGAAGTTATTGAATGCATCCATGATTCCATTCCACGAACAATAAGACAATGGTCAATATTTGGATTATTTAACCAATGCATGAAAGCATTTTTGAAGTCGATTTCCACCCAACTTCCTAAGCCAGAAGGTATTTTGTGGTAACTTTCAATAATTTTGAAGCTATGTGTAGCGACACTTTTAACACGGCTAATCGTGTATACATTGAGGACAAGACCTTCTCGCTTTTTATTGCAGTTGTCGCCAAAATTTGTGTAAAGTAAACTAGGATTCGTTTCCTGAATCCAGTCACGTCCACGTAGAAAAACATGTAATATTACCCGAGTAAACTGTAAAACGTTTTCTTCAAGTACAAATTTGAAAATTTCTGCCTTTTGATTATGACGTATAAATGATTCTGTAAGATGACAATTTTTAAGATTGATAATGAATGTTTTTTACAAAATTTATTCATGATAAAATGAATCATATAATACTAATCTTTGTGGAAAATTACTTCAAAATTCTGTTGGCGTATTTTGCTTATTGGTGTTATCTCAAATGTATTTCTGAGTGGAATTTTAACGGATCAGATTCAGGCCCTTGATAATACTCATAAGTTTAAACATCTCTATGTCTTCTTCAAATTTAGTTAACTATATGATAATTTTCCATTTGTTGCTTTGTTGTTAATTAAACATTTGTTGCTCTTTCAACGACTTTATTGATGAAGGCAAAATGTCTCTCCTTTTTCCTATTCTACATTAAGGTGGAGCCTTGTCACATCTTTTACTGATAAAAGCTATTCTTAAAAACAAATTTTTTATGAGGGCAAAAAAAGTTTGGGGGAAAATATATAAAGATATAAAAAGAATACAAGACATATTTTACACCAATAGATAGATAAAACGTAAAATCATCAACTGATTCTCTCCATGAATGGTTACAACATGCACAAATTCTGTGAGCAACCTAGGAAAATGACAATTGCACCGTAAAACGAATGAGAGTGTTGGAGAGCGAACCAAAAGAAGTCTAGCCGCATTACCCCTTCCTCATCCAATACCGTATTCAAAAAAGCTAAGGTAATATCGGAGGTAAAGGAGCGCGATCAAGTATTCACTTTTACTCCTCCGAGAAGTAACACTTTTGGGCCAGAACAGTCAAGCATACCTTAACACTATGCACCTCTGAACTACCAAGAAACATACCCCTAAAACCATTTTGAGTTTGATGATTCTGCGTTAGGTAGAAGAAACGATCGAAGGAAGAAAATCGGTCCAAAGCGTCCTCGCGTTTCTCAATGAAAGTGAAATTATTTCTGACAAGCCGTTTTTTCATCGTGGTGTCGAGAGTGGAGAAATCAGGTATGTTACACTGATATTTAGCCAGTCCTTGCCTTGAATTTAGCCCCTTAAATTTAGCTGCATAGATCGCGACTAGCCAAGTCCGCCAGATTGTCCTTAGATCTAACGAGGCCGTGGCGAACGTACTTGTTTTTCAGACTTCTTTGTAGAGATTTAACAGTGAGTTTAATAGACATACAATGAAGTTGTTGGAGTTGTGTTTGTGCTTCAGCATCACACATCGGTGTGGTTGCTGTGGTTTGTTCTTGTGCGGGCAACGACAAATTGTTCACTTTAAATTTAAATTTTTGGTAATCATCTTGTTTCAGCGAGATTTTATTTGTGTGCAGCATGATATTGTTGTTTGCAATTTTGTAATTTTGTAAACAAATACCTTGTAGTGAACTTTGCTATGGGTATTGTTGTTACAAATTAGCTCTTAATTTTAGTGAGTAGAGTGAGAAGTTATTTTTGTTCTAGTTAAGTTTAGTAAGCTCATTTTAGAATAGTGTGCTGTTGGCCGTTAGGTCAACAAAAGTATGCAAAACTGAGGTGGAAGTGCCCAATTTCGTTTAAACTGCGTTGGAGGGAAAACCTCGTCTGTTGCTGCTCACAGCAGCACACAGTCTCCTTCTTAGAAAAATAAGGGAAGTTCAGCGCTTCAGAGAACATTTCCAGAGAGGTAGACAAACAGATACCACTGACTTGACTACCACAGGTCTTCGTACAGAACCGGGCTTTACGAGTATAAGCAAATGTTTAGAAATGTTTGGTCATATCCCTACCAATAGAGGCAACGGAAGGTATGTGCGCATCAGGAATATAGGAAGGAATAAAGGATGGTGCTACCATCCTAACTTCCTGAGAAGATTGCATTCAGATTTTGTGGAGGGAGTTATTTCCAAAGTCGGAGATTCTGGCTTCACCTCCTTTGGAAGTGGTACCCGCAATTGGAAAGATCTAAGAGTGCTGAAATCAACGTATATGGACGGCATAACCGGAGAGGTGTCTAAAAACATCTAGAAAGCTATTATGGACTACCTGGAGGCATTGTGTACATGTTGGGTATTCTTAGCATCAGCGGAAAAGGTTAAAACAAAAAAGATCTTGACTAAGTATAACGTATAACCTTAAGTATAACATTTTTAGATTTATTGTATTCAATTTTATAATTGAGATAAAATTGAGTGCAGTACGAATGTAGTATACTTTCCCCCATACAATTTTTGTTTTAATTTTTCATACTTAAATGAAAACAGTCAAAAAAGTTTATAGTTAAATGAAAACAAAATTATTTGGACTGGAAATGTTATTCAGTTTTATTGGGCACTATTACATTTACATGTCCCTTTACAAAATTTTGTAAATAAAAATCGTGGGTTTATTTTGATCTACCTCAAGCTCTGCACTATAAACTTTTAAGACCGTATATCTTTAATGGGCTTCAGAAACTTCTGGAGACCAAGCTTAAAAAATACAACAAAATTTAAACCAATAGTATATGTATGGATATTACGTTACGTTTTGGAAATATATAGACACTTTTAAGACTAGAATAAAAATGATCCCAGGGATTCATATGCAGTTGAGGAGTAAAGCTGTGAACATCGTCATTCCCCTCATAATCACGAAATCTGTTCCATATGCTATCTCTGTAAGTAGCTTTAGAGTAGTTCGTATAATAACTAAATTGGTCTTTCGGCAAGAGTAATCCCGATTCATACTTAGGCGAATAATTGTTCCATGCTAATTCTGACGCCGGAACGACATTTTTCAGCGGAATAAGAGTTTCTTTTCTTTTCGAAACATTTTTAATATGGTTTATTTGAGAATTAAAGTTATCTATTATTTTTCGAGGCACTGTTAAAGCGGTTTTTATGTTTGGTGGATCCGGCAAGCGCAAGCGCAACAAAATGTTTTGTTTAATTAGATCTAAGTTTTCTTCTTTAACTAATTTTAAATTATTAAGTCCTTTAGAATCAAATAATGGTTTAGAATGAAAGATTTCAGAAGGTCCTGAGGATTGCCCTCCAAAATATTTTTTCCCCTGTTTTATTTTTTGAACCCTATTTATAACAAGTTGCATAGAATGACTAAATATTGCATTAACTGCCTTCACAACTTTTCGTTTTATTTTAATGTCAAAGTTTATGAAATATATAGTGGGGTGAAATTCGGGATTATTCATATTCACAAATACAGCACGGTTTGGAAGTATCCATTCATCGGTATGCACAAGAATGTGTGGTAATATAACATGAGGAGTACAAATGTAAAATCTACATATAAATGCATTAAATAATTTGTAGAAGCGATATAATTTAGGCGAGTAAATGCCATTTGTATGACAACAAAATTTTATATACAATGGGTAAGTTTCTGCAAAACAAATTTAAAAAGTTTCATTTTAATGTGGTTATCTGTTTAATAAGCGTAAACCCCAAAAGGCAATATGGATTTAGTTTTACGAACCGCCTAATGTTGCAACTCTCGTGCCAAATATTTACGTTTGTTGAAATTAATTTAAAATATGTGTTCTACTAGTCGCCTGCGGCATACAAACCTGTAACACCGGTAATTCCTGTTGAAATGAAAACACTTTTTATGAAAACATGAAAACATTTCAATCACAGATGTCAAATCCTGCTGAAGGTATGTATATTAATCAATAAAGATGCATCTGAATTTATAACATATTCTTCACAATTTATACGATTTAAAGATATGTGTATGATGAGAAATAGTAATAAGAAACGGTTACAAAGTTATTTTAAAGAACAAACAGGTTTATAATTCTATAAAGTGTATTTTGGATATAGAAATACAAATTATGGATATGCATTTATTTTTATGCGAATGATATATGTGTGGGATACCGCTGGGAAGGTAATTACCTGTAGAATAAGAAATTTTACTAAAGCCGATCATTTAGAACGCATCTAAATATGTTTAAGAGGGAAAATCCATGAATGGGTAACGTGGAATTTATAATAGATAGAAATTGCAATAGAATACTTATTTATGCAATGAGTACTATGAAATTTTGGCTATAAGTAGAACAAAACATAATTAAACATTTCTATCAAATTTGAATTTAAACAACTGGAAATGAAAGAAATTTTATATTAAAATTGATTATTTGTTCAAAAATTTCACATATTTGCGACAAGTTGTAGTCGTCGGTTTACGCCTTCCTCCCGCTTTTATTCTTTAGCAGGCCTTAAATGAGGCCATACGAGCTGCCAAGACGAACACCTTAGTGATCGACCAATTGAGATTTCCACGCCAGACACGATTAAGAAAATCCACAAAATGGTATTGGATGATTGACTGATGATCGTTTAACTGCGTGAGCTGATGGGAGATGATGAGACATGTTTCCACCACTTCACACCTGAGACAAAGTAGCAGTCAAAGCAGTGGACTGGAATGAGAGAATCGTGTCCAAATATGGTGAACACTGTTGTATATGTAGGCAAGGTCATGACGTCTGCTTTTTGGGATGTGCATGACATTATTTTTATTATCTTCAGAAAGGAAAGACCACCAACGGCGAATATTGTACTAATTTATTGCAGCGTTTATGTAATGAAATTATCGAAAAAGGTCAACTAGACGCAAAAGAATTAATGAACCAAAATTAATGATGACCAAAATTCATAAATTAAATTTCAAATTGCTTTATGACGAACCTTATTCGCCAAATTTAGCTCCCTCTGACTATTTCCTATTTCCAAACAAAAAAAGACTCGGTGATGAAAGATTTGTGAACAATGAAGTGATAGAGTCTGCCATTAATGGTTATTTTAAGTAGTTAGACATTTCCTAATTTACGGTTCCTAAACAATGTCAAATGATTTGCGATGCTCTGTCACCCTCTTTTGGTCCCTTGAACATAGTAGCTTATTGGCGTGAGGTACTCGTATATTAGTGTCTGCAAAATTACAACCTCATGACAAAAAATAGCATACATTTTTGCGACAGTCAAAAATATTCATACTTTATGAGGCGTCAGATAAATACTTCTAGTTATTACAAATGGCATAAAACTATCTTATATTGATCTATAGTGTAGGGGACGTTCTTTGCAGTATTACTTTTAACTAATGGCAACTTCATAAAATTATTCAAAAAGTTTTTCCACTTTGTCAATTTTGGTAAATATCGAATTTGACGCGCCTCTATTGCAAATTTAATAATCATAAAATTCAAGTCATAACGCAAAAGGCTCAGAAATTGTATTATAATTTAAGGTAAATAAAATGTATTCAGTTAAAGCTGAATATACGAGTATAACTTGCTAAGCAGACTCACTTACATTTCATGGAATCAATGATTCGGACCTACTCCTTAACAACAAGTACGATCGCCGACACAACGATGTGACCAACGCTGAAGGCAAGATTTAATAATTATGTCGGGGCTTAAATCCACGATCATACGCCAGTTATCTCACTGTTTCACTCAAATTCTAATAAACCTGATTATCAGTTTTAACAGTTATCACTCAGTCAACCCTATGAGAACTGGTGTTTACTAAGTCGTACGGTGACATTAATAGATTATATATTAATTATGGATATGGATCTTACAATATGTAGTTAAAATTGTGCATCATTCTGACTTAAGCCACAACTATTATTTGCTTTATGTGCTCAAATTATGACACTGGTATTAATAAACCACTGACGCTTTGTATTGAACAGCTACGATTTGTATTTACATAGAAAGACTAATCCGAGACTCCACAACGTATATTTATTCGTCTGGATCGATTTAAGCATTTCTGTTCATTGATTGCAATTAGAAAATACGAAATTTCTTTAGAAAGCACACTAAATCGGCTTATTTACTGTATGAGAAGATGGAATTTTTGACATATCCACTTATTACGATATGACCATAAATGCACCTCCAGAATAATGGGAATTTTTCAGAATGTTTTTTTTTTTTTTTGGCAAATTTAGCATTACTTGTTAACTGAAAGTAATGGCTCATCTCAACTCATACTGGCTAAACTATTATCATGGCTATTGAAACGTGGCAAAAAGCTCGAATTTTCACCGAAAAACTGAGCGAAGTCATAAAAGTTATTGATAAATTTTAATTTCTCTGGAAGAACATGATATATTACTCCTAACAAGAGTATAATTCAGGTACACTCACTTATCTTAACAAGTGATGGTATGTAAGCTTTGAACATTTGGTACGGCAATAACTTTGCAATTGTTCACTTGTGATTATTCAATTAGTAGTTGTGTGGAAATATTTTTCAGAAGAAACAACATATTATTCTGGTCGATGCAAACAATACCAAATACATATGGTGTGGGACCATCATTATCAAGCTTATATCGATACTATAGTTGTCCAAAAATAGTTCTCACTTCCTATTTTGGAGGTTTTGCATTCTAATGTAGCCCGCCGGAGGTTAACTCGTCTGCCATAATTACGAAGTAGGAGACTGCTAAATTCAATGTTTGCATATGGTGTATTAAAAGTTCCTATTTTGTCTAGTTTTTTTCGTTTCTGGTCTCGTTAATAGGAATATTTTTCGATTATATATATGTAGATTCTACCAACCATTACATTGGTTTCAATAGGTGTAATTTTCGTGCAGCTCATCCTACTGGCTGGATGTCTGCTAATTCGAACTTCTTTATATTAGTTTATAAAGCTTAGTAAAACTATGGAACTCTGAAGTCCACAAAACCACGGCCTTCCGCTACCTCACATGCAAATGACATATTTAACCCATAGCTGTTATGCAGGATTCAGTCAAATTTATATATCATCATGCACTTGATGAACTAATGACCTGTTTCTTACCTCGAAAAATAGGTTTCGCTCGTAGTCTAAGCAAGATGAAACCGATTTTCGTTTATTTAGCTCCATATTTACGTGATCGAGGTACGGTTGAAATAAACAACGAAAAACGGGAATATACTCGTATTATGCCACTCCTTTACGGTTTCACCGATTTTGATGAAACTACACACAGAGGTTCATATTATTGGCGGAGGTTCATACTATTCGGAGACTCAGCACTCTAGGCTTAACCGGAAGTGGCAACCTTATAAAACATATGTTTCACGTTTCAATACGTCACGTTGTTTAGTATTTTTATTTGAGCCATCAAAAGTGAACGATATCAGTGAATTTGTAAACATGGAAAAAATTGATCACTGTCATGTAATTCAATATTTGCATTTAAAAGTGGTCAGTTCAACCAATATTAAAGATCGTTTACGACTGTAAAATATTGCGTAGCAGAGTTTAAACGAGACCGTACGAGGTGCCAAGAGGAACACGGTAGTAGTCGACCAACTGAGTTGGCCACGCCAGACACTGTCAAGAAAATCCACAAAATGGTATAAAATGATCGTCGGCTGATAATCGTTCAGCTGCGTAAGCTAGCTGAAAGACTCGCAGGCATCTTAAAAAGTACTATACATCGTATGTTGACTGAAGATGAAGATGAGAAAGCTGTTCGCAAGATGGGTGCCGTGCGTGTGTTTGGAGACGTTTCACCGCAATAAAGCCGAACCACCACTTTACACCTGAGACAAAGGAACAATGATAGCAGTGAACTGATATGGGAGAATCCAAATGGGAGTGTCCAAAGGAGGCAAAGACGGTTCCACCTGCAGGCAAGACGGGATGCGCATGGGATTATTTTTGTCAATTATCTTCAGAAAGGAAAAACCATCAACGGCGAATATTATTCTAATTTATTGCAGCATTTAAGTGATGAAATTATGGGAAAAAGGTCGCATTCGACGAAAAAGAAAGTGTTGTTTCATCAGTACCTTGCTTTTCTACTCTAGTTTTACTAAGTGCTATAAACTAATACAAAGGACAACAATCTAAGTTACTGCCTACCAACCATAAATTAAAGAGGAAAAATTTAACTTGGAAAATTCGGCAAATTCAAATACAAATACAACTTCAGCAATTGCCAAGTATGTAGCAATTGTTACTGAACTTAGTGCAACTGAATAAAAGATATGAACCTAAGCAGAGGTAATAACTAAATAAATAGGTAGGTAAAAGCATGAATAGGCGCATGGCTATTCGGTTGATTTTTTTTTAAATATTGCCAAGCATAGCACAACCAATACAGTAGCTAAAAATTTAGGATACTGTAGTTACAAATTAGATATTGGGAAAAATTCAATTTCGGAAAATTTTACAGTTTGAGCCAACATAGTCTATTTAAAACCAGACCTGCGGTATTGAAAAATATTGTTACTTAAATGTCTCCTTTAAAATAGTGAATTTTGAAATAATGATTTAATGGAATGCATTATATTGGCCAATTGATGTATTGGAGCAAATTTCATATTTATTATCAAAAAGTTTCAAATCAAGCATCTTAAAGGAAATATTTGAAATTTTCCTGAATTATGGCTAATATTACAAAATTTATTATATGCTTTAAGTTTTTAGTAGCATAATTTGTATTTCATATTAAATTGATTTAAATAGATAGATTTTTGAGGCTTAACAATGGCTGCGAATATTTAATTCATTATTAATTATATAGCATATCGGACAATATTATTTGTCATGTGATAGTGTGGACATAGTACACGGTGGCTCAAATAAGTCCGACCAATATTAAACACATATAATTTTTTTATTTTCTAATATATTTGTTTTTTTTTTGCAGGTTATGATTGAAATTTTGGAAATTTGTCATGAATGCATTAAAATTTATAATCTGAAAATTAAAATTATCGAATTTTTCTGTTCTATTAAAAGGGCAGTTGTTATGACGCAGTGAAATTGTCGTCAATATTTTAATTCAAGATCGGCTCCCATAGCCTTCGTTGTTGGTGATTTGGTCGATTGATTTGAGGGGTTCCGTGATAGATCGTCCTGGAAGAGGCTCCCGCCTACAAAACAAAAAATTGTGAACTTCCTTGACCAATTCTTTCATAAGGTTAACGTGGGCTAGACTTTTGTGAGAAGTTATTCAAAAGATAAAGTGTATGTTAATGAACCAGGGACTATTAAGCACCCGAACAGGAATATTCGACATAAAATACGAAACCTGAAAAAAGAAACATTACGTGATTTAATGCAAAACGAGCTAAAAGAGCCAATCTCCGTATCGAACAAAATGGAGGATATTTGTCTGATGTCATATTTGAGACATAGGGCCTTCAAATTTCAATGAAATGTATTTAATATATATATAAAAAAATGCACTAAAGGAAATTAGTACTACGAGAGTCATATGTAACAAGGTCAAGGTCTTCCATTATCCATATTCCATATCCATTTTCGGTTGTTAAAAAATAAATAAATAACTTCAGAAGACAGGTATTTAACAGCTGACAGCCTTGCCAACCCAGCGGTTTTTAAACCACTAAACAAATAACTCGTTATTATAACACTGATATTTTACACAGGACAAAACTACGTGCATACGATTAAATTACAATTGAAATTTGATAATTTTAATTTCTGAAATTTTACTTGAAACGGAATTGCAAAAGACACTACTACATCTACAGGTGTCCCGTTCTTAACAACCGAAGAACGCATAAAAATAATTAAATCTGACTACAAAAGTGGTGATTCAAACGCGGACTTTCAATCGAGCGAAATTTTCTGTAGCGATAAAGTTCATTTATCACTCGGTGGTTATGTCAACAAGGATAATTGTCGCATGTGGGGCTCGGAGAACCCAGAAGTGATTGTGGAAAAGTTATTGTATCCACTATGCTCTGGAGGTATCATTAGGCCGGATCCACTGCTGTAACTAATCAAGAGGCGGTCATTTAAATTACATTGTATTTCGTTCATAATGACAAGGTCCAAGAATAATAACAAGGAAATAAACTTTTTATCCAAATCGAAGCTTTAGGTGTGTTTTATTTAACTTTATTTTTGAAACCGAAAAATGGATAACTCTTCATATCATCAATATACTAATCGGCTATCAAAACTTGAGTAGGCACGGGAAACTCATGCTTATCGTCCTCTGCGAATTACTGCAGTACAATTATTAGCACTGCAATTGGATCGCCACGAAGCTTACTGAAATTTGCGTTGTTCAGGACAGACATAGATTTGGCAAAACATCTTTTCGATATTCGCACTAAAAGCAACCCTATACCTCCTGCACTTGGTCTTGATTTCACCATTGTGTGATTCAAAATCCCTTAATTAGGCACTGCCATTGAAAAGAGTGTTGCAGTAAGAAATATGAGTTCCCACGGACATCTTTCGAATGTTTGATTCATATTTTTGCATGAATGACATAACTTTGAGCAAAATCTGTTCACTTAATAAATTAATTTTCAAAAAGTGTTAGGCGTTTGAAAACACGCATGGCATTGTTTTGCATTTTTGCGCAAAAATTATTTTCGATTATCGAACTCGATTTAGTCTATGGAGAATTATCGGTTTTGTATAATCACCTCTTGCTCTCAAACTGTTCATAAAAATTTCTCAATGTTGCTACTGTTGAAGACTCAAAGCTATTAGAGCCGGGAAATATCCAATCGATGTAAGCATTCTGGAAAAGAGTTTGTTACGAACAAATGATGCGGAAGGAATTTTTATTCCGACCCTAAAATAAGGTCAAAAAGATAGGAATTTCAGTAGAATGGAACAGCAAAGCTTTCTATGTCCAAATTTTGCAGTATGATAAGTTTTGACAGAAGGTTTTTGGCATATGAGAACCATTTTCAAAGATACCAATGTGTGACTTGATCTAAATGTTCATTTACATTCGATGAAGATGGCAAAATATTTAAAACTTGTATATTTTTAGAAGATTCTTCTGTATATATCAGTGTACCTATATAATGTGGTTGTTTACACATCAATCAGTGGAAATACAATTATCGGTATTGTATCCCACAGTCAACCATTCCGGCAAATCATTCTCTGGGTAGAGAATTCGCTATTAGAATTCCAGATTATCAACAATTATTCGCTTATTCTAGTACATGATTTCTAAAATCTTCTCCAAGGCGCCATAAATATTTAAATTCTGTAGTAGAATTGGCTGTAGTAATTAAAATTGATAAATTGACAGTTTCACCGATTAACGAAACTTTCACGTGCCGCATGTGTCCTCTAGAAATCTTTGTTAAGGATATTCTTGGAAATTTCCCTCCATACTTGTGATTGCATCCAAGTTACTATGAGGAGCAACAAATGTGCTAGCCGAAGGTGAATGCGTTGACGACTGATTGCAGAATGAATCCGAACGTTTTCCTTTAAACATCAAATATTCTCCACTTTGTGATTATTAACTTGTTCTAAAATATTGAAAATGTTATAAAAATTAGTATATCCTCTACTTTAGTGAGTGAGTGAGTTTCATATTTGTAAGGCCACCCACAAATTTGCTTTATTTTTGTAACGGTACATTTTTTGTTGTTATGATATTCTATCAAAATACTTGTTTGTGCAGATAACGGCACTTTTGTTTTTGCGATAATCATGTTTTAGGGTGTTACACAATTAATGAGTTTTTCGCTTTAAATTTTAACAGTGTTTTTGTTTTTACGAAAAGAAATATCAAGTTTCGTTTTTAAAAATTACATTAAAGATTCTGTTTGGCATGCTTAGTAACAAATTCATTATAATTTGTGGCTCAACTTACATCCATACCCATCAACCAAATTTTTAAGCTCTTGATCCAAATGGTCTTCCCTAATTCCGCCGTCGCAGCGGCACTTTTACCACAATGTAAATGCAGAATGCGCGTACCCATCCTAATGTCTTGCTTTCGCCCTAACTATCAAGGCGCAATACAGCGGACAGTCCTCAGATGCCATATAGTTAGCCGAAGGTTCCCCCCAAGAGCGCAGTTATGGCATGACACTGGGTTAAAGCAGTCCCTAGCCATATGACCGTGCTGGCCACAGCGGAAGCAGACCAGCCCAACATTCCTTCCTGAAGTGGTTGAACGACAGGTATTTGAAACAGCCAGGCGCTGCGTCCATTTCAGGCATACGGAACGAGCACCAGCCGATGCAATAGCGCTGTGCCGCCAGGAACTCCTTCAGCCGTACCCTGTCAACACTTTCCCTGTCTGTCAGCGCGGAAGCCAAGCATCCGGAGATACGTCTCGCCCTACCTATTGCAGTCGAAGCACCCACTGCATCTGCCACGTAGGGCTTCTTCCTGTATATTTCTGTATACATTTCTGTATACATGACAGTGGGTGCCCCTCCATCCACAAGCGCGCCTTCTTGCGTTTGCCAACCATGCGGGCAACAAACATAAAACGCTACCCTACACAGACACTAAATTTAACTACACACTCTACTCACCAAAAATGTGCCGCTATCTTATAGCAACAATGTCGACTGCAAACCTCACTATCAGGGACTTGTTTACCAAATCACAAAAGTGTAAAGTCGTAAACAACACAGTCCCGTTGTTTCAAAGCAACAACTCACCCACTATAATCCACTAAACAAGTTGTTTACGAAAAACGAAAACAAGTTGTCATTACCCGCACAACACAAACACAGCTACCGCACTGCTGTCTGATGTCACTAGCAAAACAACTACGAGAAATTCACTGTCTAAATCACTCACTAGAAAAATTACCGCAGTTATCACTTAAATGTGTGAACTCAGAGGCCGCCTTTGTCTTTAGATTGAAAATTGAGATATTTAGAGTGGCCAGAGAGCAAGTTAATAAAACAATACAATGCAGAATTATAAAAAAATAAAATAATAAGAATAATAATATCAATAAAATAATAATAATAATGGATACATGTAAGTAAATAAAGATAATTGATTGAGAAACTGAAGGATATTCATAGCGGTATTGTAATTTCTTAACAAAAGAAACCCCAAATCAAACTTTCCCACATTTGAGACTAGCCGCGTGGACTGCGTACAGACCCATCTATGTATGTATGCATACATATATAAAAGGCGTTTTTTTAGCGCGGCAGTACAACATATTCGTGTCAATATTCATGCAACTTTGTTCTTTTCGACCTTTATATCACTTTCAGCAGACATACAATGTACATACCTCTGAATCTGAATTTTTCGAAATTTTAATACATTACAATTATTTTTTTGTCTAATCTATTTGAGATTATAGTATCAATTTGATAACATAATTGTTATAGCTTCATATCATGAATCAGATAATAGACAAAAAAAGTTAATCGAAGAGTTCAAAATAAAATAAAAACATTTTATTTATTTAATCTTGCTCTGTTAAATTATCTATTGGTAGTGTTCGAGCATTGGTCGTCATAGTAAGCGGCTAAGGGTAGAGTAAACTCAACTACTACCATATGTGTACTCGATGTTCCACATAACAGCATCAATGCGTTACTTTTTTGGTATTGATGTTTCCCTTGGTGTGGTAGACTTAACAGTTTAAAAAAGCTCTGATAAGTAATTAAACATAATATGATCTTTCATTTAGATATTGACATAAACTTCTTTATGCTTAAGCAACGTAAACCCCATGCGTTGTAAAAGTTCTCACTTACACTTATTTTCTTTTTATTTGTAACGAGTTTCGAGAAAAACAACATTAGTTGTTTAAATAGAGAAGTGCAATAAGTCTGTGTTCAGACTGTATCGTTTATACACAGATCCCATTTAATTACAACGCATTTTAAGTGATACAAACATTTTCTAAAGCTTATCCTTACCACAAGAATTCTTATACATATGAAATGACAGCAATTAATACAAATTCAGCAAGAAAAACAATATATAAAGATCATTGTCCAACACAGTTCTCATTCACACATTTATATAATAATAAACGAAATTTCATATCACAGTTTTGAAGAAAAAATTCTAGCATTTAATATTCAAGCATTTAAATTGAATAAATCAAACAATTAAAAGGAAAGCTAAGAAAAATTTTCTATTTTAAAAAGAAAAAATGAGGTAAAATAAATAATTTTAAATTGTTTTTAGAACACCTGGTTTAGATTCTAGCCTGAATTTTAAGAATTAAGCTCTGCGTTAAGTAGTTCGGAAAAAAAGTTTGCCCTCCAATTGAACTCCAAACAAATTATTCGAACAGTCCCCCATGAAACCCTGAATAGATTTGAAACTTTATACTATATCAACTTTAATTATTAGGTGGTTGCAAAATATGTTGTATCACAAAGTATCAAAAACCTCATTCACGAATACTCATACGAATGTTTCAAATTGTTTTGAATCTGATAATTATTTTTATGTACTCGTACATATACATACATATGTATGTATTTATTCGTTAATTTTTTAGGGGGAAAAAAATGTTATCAAACAAGCGAGAGGAACATCTGTCAGTGCCAAAGTCGCTGGTCAGTTTACATGGACAGACGCATATTAAATGACGTCTGCTGCAATTGTAAGTAAATTTTCTTATTGTTGCTGTTTTTAACTTACAGGTGTTATCATTTGTATATGCTTTTCGATCACGATTTAAGGAAATATCTGGATATGAGCAACGATTTTTTTGATCGTAGACCATAATAAGGACACATGCAACGAATTAGGCGTAAGTTAATGCCCAAGGACAACCAATAGATGATCACAGGACGGGACATCTTAGTAGCCGATGACAGAAATGTGAAAAAATTACTTTTATAGCAGAAAAGGTGAAAAATGGTGTTGTTGTAGTTATTAGTTTTAGGAAATAGTTAATTATTTTTAGTATATTATTATTATTATTTGAGTATATTATTATTATTTTTTTTTTATAAAATAGTGATCCAAAATTTCTTGTCATTCCAGTTCAACTGTTAAATCCATTTTCCCAACTAACTATCTAAACTACAACTAGTAATATACAAAAATGTAAGGATTAGTTGTTGTTTTTAAGTCCTCAATTAAGTCATGGCTGGTTTGGTCTTCAATTGGCAGCATGGCTAAAGGATGTAGAATTTAGACAGGCATCTACTAGTGCTAACACAATTGAAAACTGTTTAAAGGGAGAATTAATTTTTGGAATTAGTTTATGCAAATGTGTTTTAGTCGAAAGAAGTCTTCAATGTGTAATGATCATATAATTTTCAACAATTAAAAAAACAAAACTATTTTTTCAAACAATTTTGAAAAAAAAAAAAATGTCGAATAAAAGTTGGTCTCACCGAGCTTTGAACTCCGAACTTCCAGTTTGTAAATCAGAAGTTCAGTGGCTAAGCCTCGCTTATAACATCAACACTGTATGAGTTAACAGTGCTTTAACGGTGGCTGTTGATCTATGTGCGACAATGTCAACGATTAGCAGAACCTCCTAACCGTATCCTGGACATAAACCTACAGGGGTCTCTGCAAGAATGCTCTCAGTTCATGATCGATGATCAGTGCATATCTATTGCCTTATTTGGTATTATTCCAAAACATAATAGTTCTCTCTTGTATATTCAGTTCTAAACGGATCACATTCTCCTAAAATGTACATGAGCATTTTAGGAGAATGTGAATAGAAACCAAGGCAATGTAAGAGTTTAACAGCACTTTTGCATTCTTTTCTATTACATACGGCGAGCAGTACAGAAGTCTGTTGAATAAGTGTATAAAAAAAAACAGCATAACCTTCTCCATTTGGTTGAAATACCATCAGAACTTATTCAAAGTTGATTGCTGATAAAACCAAAACTAATATAAAATTTTCTTCACAAATTAAAAAAAAATTTGATACAATTTACTCTACCTTAGGATAGAGGTTTTGTAAGGACGGAAACAAATATTAAAAAGCTAAATAATGAGAACATGTCTAAGAAAAAAATTTCACATTGTCGCCACATTGTTCAATAAACATATGTGTAATGGTATCCTAACCTAGTACCACGAAAAAAATAACATGAAACCGAAGAGAAATTATTTTTGGAAAAGAACAACTAACCATCATCATCGAAAATACGCAAATCGTAGGGGTATTGGATATATTGACCACAATTAAAGAATTTCAATTAAATTGGTGTATTGAAATTAAATGAATTAATTAAATTAATTGTGGTCTTTATACATGTGTAACTTTTTTGTTTGTTTTTCTTGATTAAATTTGTACATTAAATCAATATATTTTCATTTACCTCTAAATACAGTTTTAAATCGTCAAAATTTATCATCGACATATTGTACTTCATCAACATCATCATGAGGGCATTCTTTTAAAACGCTGCAATAATATTTAACATTTCGCTTACAAGGGACATTGAAAAGGTAGCTCTTCAAACGTCTGCTGATCAAAAGACTGGTGAGTGTTTAACATTATTACACATGTAACATTTGTAAGAAATGTTAAAAATTCTACTTAAACATTAAACATTATTTTATGTAACAGTGCTGAAATGAGAATGTTGATGAAAATTTATATATATATTTTTTTTGCTTTGATAACCCGAATTATTTGAAATTAAAAGAATTAGTCAGTTTTTAAACAATAATTTTCGGAAAATTTATAAATTCTTAATGGTGATTTGTTAAAATATTTTCAATCTGATAAATGTCTAATTTGCTAATCCTGATTAAATGCACTGAATTCTGTATTATGGCTTTGTGAATTAAAATCTCTAGCGTTTTCCTAATGTAAACTAGACGGCGTGATTATCATGAAGGGGTCCCATAAAATTCTAATATCTAAGGTCAAAAGGGAAATCGGTGCGGGAGGGTTTGAGACTTGGATTTTCCTAAATACACCTCGAGTATCCTCAGAAATATTGATTAACAAGGCTCTCTTGATATTCTTTGGTTGTACGTTAACTACGATGGTGTTAATTATTATATTCAATTAGTTTCAATAGTTTAACTTTCGCCACACAAAATTTTTTGTATTGCTTCATTTTTTTAGGGAGTCTTTAATTTTTCTTGTAATGGGAATAAGTAATTTGGGTAAAACACGCACCCCGCACCCAACTGTAGTTGGTATCTATAAGGCTCCTTCCGCAACCCAATTATGATTTGGTCCGTTACAAATGTTGGGGCAAAGCCAAGCGAAGTGTGCTGTGTATGTAAAGCTGCCATAATTTGGCTTTGAATTTTCTTCTCGGCGCAGTAAACATATTTTGTAATACGTGTTACCTTTTCAACAAATGATTGTAGTGTAAATATTCAAAATTCAGACTTTACAACTTGAGTCAATAGCTGGTTTCCTCCATTTGATGAATGAACTAGTCATTGAACTAGTCTGCCGTAGGCTAGAAAAACGTCATTTGTGTCTGGAAAAGGATTGAGTGATAGAAGACTGCTGCAAGGTGGGAGTCGAGTCGTTTAAAGCATCGTATTCAGGAGCCAAATAATGCTCCTGTTTGGGAATATGTCGCATTTGTATATCCTGAACTTAGTCAGCTATTAACGATTTTAATGAAAAGTGGAAATTATACTTTCCCCCACGTGTGTTTTGATGAAATTCTAAAAATCTAACAATTGCACATTCAATCGAAGTTGTTGTGTTTCGCCAGTTTCGCTTCCAAATTTGTATTATCGTCGGGTTCGTACGTTACGGGTAATTGTTTTGAATCAGGTTCGGGAAAATTTACCGGTACATCCAACTCTAGTTATTTGGGACAAGATCTTGTTGTCCTGGAAATAAACTGTCACTAAAGCTCCTTTTGTTTGATGAGTGCCTGGAAGCATTAAGAACAATTTGAAGTTTCGCTGCCACCCTGTAGAGGTTAACGATGTCGTGATTTAGCAAATAATAATGTAGTGTCTTATCTACGCCTAAGCTAGAAATGACCGAGTTGTACTTTTTTGACTTCTAGGGGTTTTAGTTTCTTCTTAATTATAATAATTGACCCTCTCAATTTTTGGACGGTGGAGTTATAATAAATCCTCCGAAAGGACCTCTTTCTGCATCACTCTGAAGTATATTTTTTTTTTTGTCAAAAAGTATCTTCTTCAGATTGCAGAATCTTTCTGGATCTTTTTTCGCCATCCAAAAGCATCTGAGAAGCCCAACGTCAGCTTTTTAATCAAATTTGATTTGATAGTTTCCAGAGCACCGCCCACGGTGGTCCAATGTCCAATCCAATTAAGAGATTAACTTACCTAATACTATCGAATCTGGTATATTGCAGTTCAAGTTCTATAGCGGTGCTGGCTTATATCTGGAGTTAACGCGTGAATAAACTTTAAAGAGACGAACTTTGATACTGGTTTCGGACGAAATTTATTTTAAATGACATGCATGTATTAGATTTCTTCTGGTAAGAGATATAAGTCGATTAATAAGTTCTTAAGAGATAACTATCTCAATAACATCACATCGTTGTCCTCTGCGTTCGACTTCGATGATAGCAGTAAATAGCACAGAATTATGCTGATTTGTAGGTCTGTTCTTTTGAAGTGTCAAGATGTTGCTAGGACGTGCATCATCCCTTACAGGTTCTTGAGCTGAAAAGATTTATTTACGCTTATGTGGCAAAGTATTATGGCTTTGACTACACTCTCGATAATTGTAGCTACTTTTACAGTCGAAAGACAATCAATTATGACATAATTGTGGAATTTTACCTTTCCTGGTTACCTGGCTCCAAAGCAAGTTTAGCTCCATTCTCGTTGCTGCAAATCTGTTTACGCATGCATTTGCACTGTCATCTTCGTGTGTACTAAAGATCGAAATAATAGCAATCACGGTGATGTCATATTTTTTAGCACACCCGTAATTAGTTTCAGATATTTCCATTGGATAAATTTTCCTAAAATGTGCAGCGAATCTTTCTGAACAATTTTCAGTATTTCAAATTCAAATTGGTACGATCAACAAGGTTCTATTTAATTTGGAAAATGTTTCGTTTTATTTGTTTTCGTCTAATATTTAATTTTCTGTTTGTGCTGACTGAATTTAGTTTCTTCCACGGTATGAAATAAATTCCATGGTATTGAAATCGATGATATTGCTGACACTGTACGAGACTTTAAAGATTATTGTCAAGTTAATTTGAAGCTTACAATGCCTAGCTCGAAAAGAATAGGGATAACTACTATTTGTTTATAATAGAATCTTGCTCTATAGAAACTAAATTTGCCCCATTTTATTAGATGGAATAAGTCACTTCCTTTTGAATCCGGAAAAAATTTCATATCCTGTTGACGCTAAAAGTGTATAATCATATTGATCTCCTATCGAGACGCTGTTGATATATTATGCACATGATCTGGAGTCTAATGGCAATATTCGGTTCGTATTGGAATCTTAACGGCGATACTTCTTTTGTGGTGGCATTCTGATTAGAATTTTAATTTTATAGATGTATTATTTATTATTGGCTATTATAAGGCAAGCAACAAATTAACTTATTCGAACCTAAAATCAAAAAATTATACAACTCTGATTTAATAAATTTATCAAATGTCCATTAATACTTCGCACTCTTTTTCACACAACCTGACTTAGAACCTTAACTGAACTTGCGCACCACGCTCGTTTTTGTATTTTATTTATATAAAATACTGAATTTAACAAAAAGAAAAACACACATTGTCTCCCTTAATTTAGTATCTGTACCGCAATACGGACCGCGGACCGCAATATTTCATATCGCCTAATGCAACTAGTGAGAATGGATTAGTTATTTACTCTCCTTCAGCTACCACCATACAATAACCACAGGGCCCAAAATATTACAAAATTTAATTTGTTCCTACATTGTACCTCATCGTATCCAGTTGAAACAAGGTTTTGTTTTTTTAAATCATATGGTTTACATATGGATACGCAATCTGAAATATGAATGTGAAAATTACGCGCTTTTAGAAAATAATATAAATTTCATACCCTGCATCAAAACAATGTGATCTACAAAAGTTGAACACCACGGTTGAAAAAACGTATCTAAGCTTGTGCCCAGGATTTAGGAGCGCAGCAATTAGGTTTTTGCTTATTACATGTTTTATAACGGCCGGTAGAACTTAAAAAACGACCAAGTAACCACACAACCTTTAGTACCTCCAATACAAATGACTGATTTCACTCATATATGCTTAGATTCATTATCCTCCAAGTAATTGTATTAAATTTATCAAAATTTCCAAACAGACAGCGCATGATAAACTTAGTTTTGGTAATGAAAATGGAATGCAATGCTAAGTCTATTCATGTATCTTCCAAAAAAAAATTGGCCAATTTTTTGAAATTTTAATTTTTCCTAAGAACCCTAATCTACATACTGCAGTAATTTAAATGTTTGGCAAGAGTACTGAACTGGTAAAAGAAAAACATTTTGACTCATATATTCCAAGATTCATACCTTGAAAATGTTTTTGGACTCGAAATACACTTACCTGTAGTAAACCTCAAATTAAAAGCTAAATATCGCGTTGGTTTTGGTAATTTTTCTTAATAGAATATCGAAAGCTTTGTTTCGATTCATATTTGGAAGAAACGCAGACTGGTTCATTTTCTTTATCAAAACGCAATAGAACGAATATTTTGATTTGTACTCCCAAATGAAATTGGTTTGCGAACAATATTAATCAATACTTTATATTATAAAGTATGACTGCAGTCGGAAATAATTGAGTTTACCTTTTCTCGATGTCATTCTACCTAATTTGGGTGGGTTGCATTAGAACTTACATGTTAGTACAAACTTTTGGGAGTTTCTAAGGGATGAGATAAATGGTCCGATTACTATAGCTTGGTAAGACATAAATGTGGCAAGAAATATAGAATTTCGGAAAATTGTTCATTTGTATCGGAGATGTTAGAAGAGGCGCATCAATGTGATCTGGTTGTAGTCCCCGGCTACGATATGGCAAAATATATTATAATAAATTCTCTCATTATTTATAATAACGTTATTTACAATATTATTAATATTATACTTTTTATTTTCCTCTATTCGCATGGAGTGGATGAAACTGATTTAAAAAAAATTACAAGATTACAATTTTACGTTGTGTCCATGGCTAATCAGCAGTTTCACTAGTTTCTCGCTAAATGAACCGAGCATAAATGAGCACTTAGCCGTACATTATAATTGTTGATTTAGATTAAGGGTGACCCAACATTCAACTACATCCACATTTCATATTTGGCGCATGTATAGTAGAGCTGTACATTTTAACAGCCCTCATATAAAGTTTGCACTGAAGAAAAGAAGAACTGTTTTTAAAGTTTTAAATAAATGTAATACTAACAAATTAATTTTTCTTATTACTTTGTTTATGTACTTTGAGAGTTTATGCGCATAATATGGCTTTTAATTGCGTACATTAAAATTTTCTTTCGTAAAAATTGTTTAGATATCTAGATGCACTGAACGTTGCTAAAAAATCATCAAACCAAACATAATTCCATTCATACACTTTCCTTCTCGCATATATTCGAATCTATCCTACGTGAGGTCTCACACGAGACTGAGAGCTTTTGTTAAATTCATTTAGTTTCAGTTTATTTATATTACTAATTTATATATAAAAGCTTTGAACTATACGTAATAAGACAAAAAATACGCTCTTATTGTTAAAACATTTATCTGTTACAAAGTTGTTTCCTATCAAAAATCCCAATTTTCCTTTTCCTTTTTTGTAAGACAGATAAATTATTTTTAAATGCTAGTTCTACTTGTAAAGCGGTCCTGATTGCAATTCCGCTGAAAATTTTCAAATTTACTTTTGAAATTTTTGGTTTGAAAATAACCTATATATATGATAACCATTGGGAAATGTAGAAGTGACATCAGGATGACAAGTTAGTTCCTCGAATTTCCTGACATTAAAAATCAAACAATTTAATTGCTCTTTTCGCTTTTTGCGGTTTCTGCGAAAAATGCGTATTTTAAGAAGTAATTGATTAGGAAATACCCCAAATTTTCGCAAATGCCATTTCCAATTTTTTTTTAACATGGCTTTCAAATTTGATCCTTCTTTTTTCAAAAAAATAGTCTTAGAAATGGTAACATATTGTACACAGATGTTCAAAATAAGACTAAAAGGAGCTTATAATTTTGCTGCTTTGCTCTTCTGGACGTACATCCTATGTCTAACATCGAACGAGCTCATAATTCAAATAAAAATTTCTAATATTTCGGCGCCGGAGATACAGTGTACGTTAATGAATACTAAGCAAATAGTAAGATTTTATAGTCCCGTTCTTTAGAATTGTGTACGCAATTTTTTATGGCAGCTACCTTATTTTTCTACAAATGTCAGTCTATTATGTCGTTTACAAGCCTACGGAAGCATGTTGCAGTTGAAAAAAGTAATCAAAATGGGAATCAAACGCGACAGTGTTGATTATAATTGCCTGGAAAATCGAAACCAGTCATCGTGAGATACGACGTTTTGTTACAATGATACGGCTACCATCAAAAAAACAAAACGCTTTGGAAGTTGACATTCAAAAATTGGAATATGGACAGAAATGGTGTAAAAGGTGAAATCCAGGATTCAACATAGTCCCCGATGAGGTGCACTTCAGTGGTGTAAAATTTCTATGTGTCTGCTGGCAACATAATAAGATCAAAGCCCAACAATATACAAAATGTAATATTTAACACTTGTGCAAAACGCAGTTTGCCTACCAAGAGCAAAGGTGTTAAAACAGTAACACTTGAAACTTTTGATGAAAAAAATTTACGGTTCGGAAATATGTAAGCAAACAAAGATTATTGTGTGTATTTAGAGTGTACCTATAAATCAAAAGACAATTAAACCGGCCAATCAATTGTTTGCATCACTGCGAAATCAAATGTTTGCATCACTGATGGTTTGAGACGCGATAACTGTCAGAGGATGCTCAGCACTCGTTTGCACTGAACAGAACATAAATGTAAATCAACAAAGATATTTGAAGCGACGCTTTGTTACCTTGACCACGTGAACAATTTTGTAAGAATCGTTGAACGCTTCAGTAAAACCCGACACCATCCCATGAATTCCGTGAAACCCAACATGTTTTAGAAAAAAAAATCATTTCTGCATAACAAAAGTCAATATATTTTCCGGGCTGAAATCCACTGAATTTCTCCACATGGGCCATTCTGGAGGACAAAGTGTCAACACAAAAATATGAGATGGTCAACGCCTTGAACAGTGGTCTTCGTAGAGAAAGGGACTGAATACCATCTCGGACAGACTAGATGGTGTTATGCGTGCTGTAAGTGGGTACATCGAACAATAACATTTTTTTTAATTTCAGATGTTTTTGCGATATAGTGAAGCTCTTAAACAAAAACAATCAAAATTGACACCACTACACCAGTTTTCGTTGGTAACACTTCAAATAAAAGTGATATTAACATGAATTTGTAATTATTTGAACAGGTCAAACCATGATGTCTGATACCATAAACACATTGTGAGCGAGAAAAATTGTGTAACTAAAAAAAAGCTCAGTTGTAGGATTGGATTGAACTGCAACATTGTTCAAAACCAGTACAGAAAGTCAGGTAAATTATCTAACATATAAGTTCACTTGACAACCTTTTCTTTGGTGCAAAAGCGTGCGTAGCGCCAGAAACAGCATAGTGAGCCACTGCATATCTGAACTAACACAATTACACTTTAATGAACTTAATTGTTGTAACTTGTAATTATTATAACTCTCTTATAGCATGCTTATAACTTAATGTTACAGAATCTACTGATTTTTTTACAAATAAGCCAATTGGTACGAGAGACCCTTATCTTCATTTGCAAAATTAAATTCACTGAAAGCCCGACATATGCTAAATTATGCCTTCCAAATTCATGTTCATAATTAACAAACAAATAACGTATGCCGGTTTCGTTATGATATGAACATAAAGCTATAAAGACGAAAGATATGAATATACCCTCTATATGGGTTAAATCTGCGCGAAAACCTGAATTTTGGAAAATAGGTCAATTTGACTGGGAAGTGCCAAAATGAGCGTGACAGTGAGACCAGTTTTCATTCTTAGACTCCACTTTATCACATTCGTACCAAATTTTGCTGAAACTTGCGTAACTCGATAAAATATATGAAATGTGGGTAAGAAAATGTAAGTTAAATCATTCATTAGTAAGGGAGGTGCTAAAAGCGAAATGGTTAACCGGTTCATTTTTTAAATTCTCGCGAAGCATTGCAAACTGAAGGAGGTATTACAATAAGTGTGTCGATATAGCCCATTTACAATCCCCGGTGATTTGTAACTGAATTACGGCAGTTATCGTAACTACCAGCCAGCCAGCCAAACAGCGGACACCGCTCAATCGACTTAAAAAGTCATGAAACGTGTGATCAACACATACTTGATATTCTGGACGATATCTTCTGGATGTTACAGTTTTACCGTATTTATATGATTCTTTCTAATTGAGGTAAAATAGGAAAGTATTGGTAGAGTACGAGAATAAATCACGCTGGCATATGTGTTTCCAAAAGTAAGAACTAATTTTTATTTGGGAACGTATCAATATAGGTAGTGATGGATAATAAAATGCATTATTTCTTACCGTTAGCAGTTAACTCGTGAAATATTTGACCATTATGAGCATTATGCGTATATCGCCAATATTGCTTGTACTTGGCTTATGACTTGAACAATGGTTTCCAAATAGGTATGGAGTGTCTTATTACCAACATACTTACATCGAACGCCGACACACGTTGCTAAAGTTACTCTCAATAGTGCTGTTATTTCCATTACCAGTAGACGGTTTGATTGGTACGGTGTTAAGTAACAGATTAAACCTTCCATTAGTATTATGGAATGGCGTACTATCGCATCTGCCGTTAAAATGCAGCTGTTTTTCTTCGCCACCATGACCCTGATCGAAATTATAGTCCGAATAGAGGGATGTAGTAGTGTTTCTCATCACAACTGTATTATTTTTAATGCTGCTAGAATTGGTTTCCATATCTAGTTTATGCGGCCCATTTTGGTGTCGAAACGAAGACCATGCTTTCGCAAATAACGAATGTTGGCGCTGAAGAAAAAGAAAATACAATAAATTAGCTTATGTTAAATCACCATTTCTCAAAATGGTAGTACATTAAAATCGAAATCATAAAATTGCTTCTTTTTTTGCAATCCTATAATTCTTTACACCCAAACGTACTTAATTATGTTGTATAGAAGGGATGGCTTCAGTCGTGCTAATTGCAAAATTGGGCATAACTTATTAATAGTATATGCAGAATTTTCGTATGGCAAGTAGTTCAGTATTATTACGGATAATACATTTGTAGGTTCTAATAGAAATGATCATCTGACGTGATTAATGCAGGTGACCACCCGCCTGGTAACAAAACGGAAAATGTCGTGTATCACAGGATGCTTCAATGAAGATTTTAACCCACCAATGCCCATATATTTTATTATTAATATATTATAAACACAAATCGAATTCAATAATTCAGTAGTAATTTTAAAATCATAAATCTGCTCATTCAGTGACTGTTAGCCAATACGACATAATTAATGCTAAACTGCCCACGCGAAAACTGTGGCTGGATTGATGAAATTGTCCCAAATTCGCTTATCTAAGATGTAAAACCTCTAATTACGTTGTATTTTCAAACTTATTAATCGCTAAAGGCAACCAGTCAACCAGCAACCACCAGTCAGTTCCTCTACCAAGTTTGGAGCTTAATGGAACCCTTTTGTTTTCGAAACTGGTACAATATATTAAATGGACTTTCTCTTAATATTTCTGAAACCTTTCTTTGGACGGACTCATCAATAGTTTTTGATTAGTTGTCTAAGTCACAATGGTCTTAGGAAAAATATCTATGGCTAATCGTACTGCTAAAAATAATGAAAAGGTCCCAGATTCAACCTGGAGACACGTGCCAATACCAGACAACCCAGCGGATCTAGGGACTCGTGGTTGCAAGCTCATTTATCTCAAAAACAAGTCACTTTGGTGAAATAACCCTTCATGTTGTTTAGAAAAACTGATATTTGGTTACGATTCTCGTCATGCGCTAAAGTTTTAAGAGTGCGTGCCTCGCTAAAAAAGTACGAAAGTGAAAGTATGATTTCCTTGATCAAAAATGAGTTCCAGTTCACAAAAGATTATTTAACAACTATACCTCAAATGCAGTATCATAAAAAACAGCACAGCAGCCTTATTAACTCAAAACCTGTGCGTTCGTATTATGAACGCTGTCCCCAAAATTATATCCGGTAACTCAAGATTCTGCTAGAACGGTGTCAAAAACGTTATATATAAATACAAGGTATCAAATAATGGGATCCTTACCACAAAAAAATTGTCACCACCATTCCATACCACAGGAATTGATTTTGTTGGTTTTTTGGACCAAAAAGTCTAAGCAACAACTAGCTGTTCCATCTGCAACCATTCCGTCCCGCCTACATGCGTTAACTTCAACTATTTTGCCATAATTTTAAGATTATATATTTCAATTTTCCATTACCATTTCAGATTTTTTTCTAAACTTAATTAAAATGTGCTTTCTGTATCGTTATATTGTGAATGAATTTAAAATTTTGCACACAAAGTGATTACTTAATTCCATTGCGTGTGTACTAAACTTTACTGAATTTTTAATTGTGATATATAAAATTAACCGTTGTCGGAAGATTCGAAATGAAAAAATGTTACTTTTCACCCATATATCAACCAGTAAGCACAACTTGTTACTCCAGCAAGTCTTACTGAAATTGGTACTAACTCTCCTCTTGTATTTATCACCACTTGTAATTTCTTTACGCCCAATTTGATTGCCTGTAATTTCATATGACTTTGAACTATGATTTTAAGTATGAATTGATGTTATTTTTTGCAGGAAAACGTTTTGTGTTTAAAAAAGTCAGATAAAAAGCTTACAAGTCAATAATAAGTCTTATAAAATGAAACAACGATCGTATACGCAAATAGTCTTGCGAACAAGATACTCAATGATTTCATTTGAAATTTACCAAACTTTAAATATTTTGTTAATATCTATTGCGAATAGAAATGAGTTATTGACTATAATGTACATATTGGTTATAATTATATAATATATTATTAATGAAAAAACTTGCGACGGTTGGAACATAACTCTGCTTACCTCACATTATAATAATTGCATTGTCCGACGTAAAAAAATGTATTTAGTGATCTCGAAACTATAATTTTTTATTCAATCAGATGTTGTTGTCAAAAACAAATGTTAGTTTACTGAATAATTTGAATGATTAGGTTAGGTAAATTCGCATTCAACAGGAAGTTCAGCTTTTAGCTGCACAGTGCAGTTTGTTCCAAATTATAATCACCAAGTTTTATAAATATTTTTTACCCCCAAAGTGAATTAACGTGGATAATTATTTGCCGTTGGTAGCTGCATATCATATATGCTAAAGCTATAATAAGTGCTTGATGTTATATATTTGTATTCACTTAAAAGCCTTTACCGGGTTTACTCAATTCAATCAAAGTTTACAGCCTACAAATTGAATATTTCACCTTTTTATCAAATACGGATAAACCTAATCATCAAAGAAAATTTTTTGAAAATAAATTTTTTCCGATACCTCAATGGAATTTCGTATTTGTAACAAAATTGAACTGCGTATTTCACTTGCTTGAAGTAGGGTTATTATTTGCCAGTCCTCGCCGTTGATCACCTCAAGTGCTCTTACTGAACACGATACTTTTCTCTATAACTGTTGCCGCCTGTTAATATTGTGCACAAATTTAAGGAAAACAGTAAAGTTAACACAGATTCATTATTGGAGATAAGCTTGAAGCTTTGGAGAGTTGATGATGAAAGCTACAAACGGTTTATGAGCCACTGGTTCCAACATCCATTGCTTCAAATGCGAAATATTTTAAGGAAAATGCAAGAGAAAACTTCCATATTTGTTCAGGGTCCCTAGTTTATACTTATTTAGAACGAAAGGAGGTCATAATTATTAAAATGTACCTTCAATACCCAGTTTGCCTCACAGCTCTCTAAGTGTTTCTTTCTCTTCGTTCAAACTAACCAGAAAGCTCGATAAAAGATATTTCGAATAAGATGTATATTCGATATATTATATCCTCTGTAAGCGGAATATATGTATGTATATGTATTATAGTTGACATAAGCATCATTTGGAGATATGTTCAGTTGCTGTGAACCACCCAAAACTGTCCCTTGTCCCTATTATTTAAGAAAAAAACTTGGGAAGTGTGTAACAGTACAAAGACATATTCTTTGCATTGAAAATGTTGAATTAGCGTTAAATCCTGAGTTCAAATACACCTATTCAAATTCTATTCCATTCAAATAAACATACTCGTATATATATTAGCCCAGAAGGTACTGCGAATAGTACCTATGAGACAAATTCAAATGATACATCTCAGACTGGTTCAAAGCCAAATGACCCAAAGAGTGCAAAAGGTGATTAACATTTTCGTACCAATCCTTTTGGATACTAGTGAGTTCGTTTCGACTTGTTAATTACGGCTTTAGTAAATTACTTGGTATCCGCGTTCTATCGTTACTTAGTGTGGAAGAACCTAACTTAGCTACGAGTACTTTAATGTTCATCATTTTTGTTGTTTTTATTTGTTTGAAATAAAAAGTTATACTTTTCAAAATGTTGTAAATGTGGTTTACTAAAATTATTTGAAACGCAAAAACTAGACTGACTTCCTTCCGCTGGAAAACACACAAAAGGGAATAAAAAAAATAATAATAATGATAATAATCCGCTCCGATACGCATATACGAGCCATAAGTATATGTGTAAATGCACTCACATATGTTTGCAAATTTGGGCGGCCGATACCATTTGTCAGTGTGGTTTTATGGGCATGAATTCCTCTAATCCCAGTGTTAATGCAGTTAAGGTTCAGGTCAGTGATGTTGTAGGCAAATTCTGCTGACGGAATTTCGATGATTCGGTCTGAATAGCGTCTTCTAGGCAGCTTGCTTCTGATTAAGACGGACACCTTTAGTACCCAAACACTGGTCGAATGCCTCGGCATTAGACCAACTTTGCGTCTTTTGTGTCGTATGTGCGTCATGTTTAGACGCCGGAAAGCGCCCTCTACCAGCTGGGATTCCATCACCGAAGAATTAATCAGGGCTTGCATTGGTGCCCACGCATCCAAGCCATTGCTCAACACGCGAAAAATTCATTTCCTCGGCACTTTTTGATCGTTTACGCTAAACTGACTTACCACAAGTAGCGTTCCGCTAGCAATGTGCGGCGCCGTTTGTCGCGGTTTCGACAATGCCCCACAGTTGTATAGTCCGGAGCCAAATTTCACTGCATAAACTGCACGAACGCTGCTAGATATTTGGCCGTGATAGTCTTTCACGAGGATGTTCAGCTTAACGATCCCGCCAAGGGAGGTATCCTGCCATGACTAAAGTGCTATATGAAACGTAATTTTTGATTGATTATCGAAAGTTATAATGTGCTAATCGTTATCTTTTTTCAGTCCTCAAATAGTGTAAGGGTTTTCTTTATTGATGTACTTATACTACGATACAGTATATCCGTTAAGATTTTCTCGCTGATATTTCCATCTTTATCGGGACTTTTTATTCTGCGAGATGTTCTGAAGTTCACCACACACAATGACGACACTTGCAATCACTTCCACCTAATAACAATGCGTAAATCCTGTCCTGCGATACCTCAAGTTATGGTGACGGTAGTAAGTGATCCAGTAGTCAAAGGGTTTAAATTGTTCGGATCGACTTAAGGTCTAAGGGTCTAAAATGACTTAAGGGTCTATTCAAGCAAGCTTGTATTTGTAATAACGTCATAGAAAACTCTTCAGATGTGTTTGATATTACGGGCATGTATTTTCTGCGATGTACAGGGTTGCCCATATTCGACGGACCCATGTTTTTTAAAAAAAAATCAAAGAAAAAAATAAAAATTTGGCGGTTGGCAATCTTATTCATTTAATTTGTTCCAAGTAGATTTTTTTACATCAATTTTTGAATATGATATCTCTCAAATGGCCGCCTCTGGCGTTGATGGCGTATTGTGCCCTTTTTGCAGCATTTTCCATCGTTTTCGCCAACATTTCGGCCGGAATAGCGGCTATTTCTTCACGAATGTTGTCCTTGAGCTCTTCTACGGTCCTTGGCTTGTTAACGTAAACCTTTGACTTCAAATGTCCCCACAAGAAGAAGTCAGCGGGCGTCAAATCGGGCGAACGCGGTGGCCAGTCCAAATCACCACTTTTCGACATCAAACGGCCCGGTAACAAATTCTTCAGAAAATCGATTGATATGCGACTTGTGTGCAGTGGAGCGCCGTCTTGTTGAACCCAGAACTGCCTCATACGCTTTCGACGAATAATTGGCATCACAAAATTGGTCATCATGTCGCGATAACGCTCCTGGTTGATGGTAACAGCATGGCCATTTTCGTTTTGGAAGAAAAACGGCCCAATGACCGTTTTCGCACTAACGCCGCACCAAACTGTGACTTTTTCGTCATGAAGAGGCAATTATTGAATCTCCTGAGGATTTTCAGTGGCGTAAATACGGCAATTGCGCTTATTTACGGTCCCATTCAATGTGAAATGGGCTTCATCGGACATGATAATTTTGTTCCAAAATTGCTCGTCATCATCGGCCATTTCGATGACTCGTTGGGCCATTCCAATCGACGAGGCTTGTCCGCAGGCAACAATCTTTGCGTCAATTGAATTTTGTACGGGAACAAATGCAAATCAACGCGAATAATCCGTTGTAAAGTGGACCGAGCCATGCCCAACTGCTGAGAACGGCGTTTTTGGGATGTTCTTGGGGACCTCTCAACACTGGCTCGTACGGCAGCGATGTTCTCGGCCGATCGCCTTGGTCGACTTTTATTTGGCCTCTTCGATTAGAAAGAGCCTCACCAGTCGAAATTTTTTCGTATAAACGCTTAATGGTGTTCTTAGAAGGCGCACTTCTCACATTTTTTAATATTTTAAAAGCACGTTGAGTTTTCACAATTGACTTCTTCTGTTGAATGTAAATTTCAACTATTTCAGAGCGCTCGCGTGGCGTGTATTGTTCCATGGTAAAAATCTGCTTGGACTGACGCTTCAAACGCGGTATGTCATTAAGCGATCTGACATCTCTGTCAAAAGTTATGGCGTTGCCAGATGGGCCCGTCGAATATGGGCAACCCTGTAAAGGGTTGTCCATTTTTCGGGTTTTCATTTTAAAGTTAAATAACTAAAAGGCAATAAATAATGATTTCGACGAAATTTTCATTTCATTATAATGCTTGAATTTAGCCATTATGTCGAATTACAATACCATTTAAATTACCGCCTCTGGTTTGGTTGCAGCAATGGATCCTTTCGAGGTAGTTCTAGAAAAAATACGGCCACTGACAACTCCAGACCATAATACGATACAATCAGTCACTTCCGGATGCAACGGCTTTTCCACAATATTTTCTGGGTTCTTCGAGACCCATAAGTGATAATTTAGCTTGCTGACGTAGCCACCGAGTGAAAAATGGGCTTCATCACTGAAGACAATTTTCTTCGATTGAAAGTTTACGTTCCAATCACCACATTTTTAGTAAGTTTTGACTGTTTTATGCTTTCTTTAGTTGTTAAACAATCCATGTTCGTAAATGGAAAATCTTTCACTATATAAGAAACACTTCAGATGGCAGGTATTTAAAAACTGACGGTTTTGGCAGACCGGCGGTTTCGAGACTACTAAATAGATAACCCCATATTTTAAAGGGTTTTACACTGGTCTACGTAAATTTCCACTGAAGATCTTGACGACTATATTGATGAGTTTTTTGTTTGAAGGATCTTCATGCACGCTAAACGATTTTTCTTTAATATTCATTTAGCTTGTATGAAATCTATCCCATTATCGGAAGAAATACATGCGTCGTCCCATGAACCTTGACAAGGCTGTAAGGAGCACTTCGGTAGTTAGGTCGCTTGTGGCTTCCAAATGAATAGCCTCCGTCACATAACATACGCGACGTGTTATTTACTGTACTCGTATGAACAAGTTCGACCAGTTTTCTTTTGATGGATATAAGTAGTCACTCGTTGTACGATAGTGATGTGGACTGTGCTAGGCGTTTATGGCCTCTGACTATTCCTTACGAACTTAAGAATGGGTTTATGGACT
>JAHXMU010000735.1:502372-523838 GCA_019455685.1 Philornis downsi | reverse complement strand
ACGAAACTTTGAATGAAAACTATTGAGTTTGTGGATGTTCAAAAATTTAGGTCGTCATTCGTTAATTCTGTGGATGTGCACTCTCGGTAACCGACACTAGCTGAATTTTACTCCAGGTCAATGCATTCCCTACCACAAAGTTGCGATTTCTTAAGTCAGGCTAAAACGGGTTTAGATAAAATCGAGTAATATATCGACATTATGCCCACCTGTAGTTTAGTAGTTCTGATTCAACTAAATCTGTTCGAGTCGAAGCCATGATTTTTTTTAAATAAAATAAATAAATTTCCGAAATTTAAACAAAAATTTATAAAAACTTCAAAATTGAGCCAAAATCTCACATCGTCAAAGTGCCGATAAATATCTGAAATTCTGTCATATATTTTGAAAATGGTTTATAGATTCAGCAAAACGGCGATAGATTTTTAAAATTGTGTCATGTATCCAGCTAAAGTTGTATTTTTTCATCTAGGTGATAATAAAATTTCCGAAATACTGTCGCATATTTCGAAAACATTTTAATACAGAAAAATGACGTAAAAACTTTCAGATATGAATCAAAAATTAAAAAAGAAATATTGTCTCATCAGAGAAGCACAAAATTCCAGTAATTGTCAGTGCATTTTTTTGCACATTTATATTAAAATGTCTATTCTACTTCAATGCAGCAGGCAACAACTAAAAAGGAATCAAATTGGGTCATGCGGTATATTTAGTATTAGCATTCCTGTGGTGAAAAAAGTCTGAAAACTTTTGCAACCTTATTTTGGCCCTTTATTCATTCTTTCGCGTTTTTCTCTTGTGCACTTTCTGCTCCACTACTGTTGTCTGTACTTGCTGTGTTGTTGTTGCCTGCTGCTTCGCGTCTTCCCTATCGAACTTTCTAGATAAACAGATTCTCGTTATGTCATGACTGTATTGACATTTGTGGCCACAACACTTAAAATTTATGGATCCGATGCTTTAATTATTTATGGGCTATGACACTTATAATGTGTTATTTGCTATTATTTTTTCATTGTTATGTGTTTGAAATAAAAAGTTCGTTTCTTGTTTTATATGTTGCAAATTAATTCCATTTTAGTTGTTTCTAAGTTTTAATGCAAATGTTTATTATTTAAATATCTGTACAATTTTTTTCATTTCAATTCAATGTTCCACGTATAACTACTACAAATACTTTTTTTCACTTTATTTGTCAAACTGGACGGGGGATCGATTGCGCAACAACTAGACTGACTCCTTTTTCTCAACGGATCACGACGGGTAAACTGTGTGAGAAGATGAACGAATGGGAATACACATAACACAACATGTGCAAAAGCACACACCTACGAGTATATAAATATGCAAATTTCAGCACTCGTTAACATTTTTCGAATTGAAAGACGTTACAGCGATATTTTCAACAGTATTATTTTGCCATTTCGTCCAATTTTCTGAGGATGATATTCTGGGGGTAATTTTGTTCTTGAAAAATTTAAAATTAGCCTGTCTTTGGTGCACATTTGTTTCGATAAATACTACAGTCTATACTTGGAAGTATATTTCTTACTTGGAAATTAAGTTTATACTTGGAAGTATAATTTGCTAATTCCAGTCTAAATGGATTTCGCTTTGATTCCAAAATCGCACATTATACAACTTCTGGATTGGGAACATAATTTACACGAAATTACAGCCTCTTCTCAGAGAAAGATTTTGATTTTTCATCAGTTCGTCTAAACGCGCAACAATTTTACAAGTTTTGCATGGTATCTTGGATAATTCGGTTTTATATTTTCGGGAAGGGAAATTGTAAATATGGCAGATCTACATCTAACCAATCCACATTGTATTCGAGGCCAACGAGAAACCACAATATCATCATACCCGCCAACTGGCCGTTTAAATCAGGGAAAATATAACTCAGATAGATAAAAAGATAGAGCTGTATCAAAAGTGATTAAAGCAGCAATAAGAGCTTCCCGTGCAACACGGTTGCATTTGTTGCGTTCGAAAATGAGCCAACAGACATGTGCAGAAATGTCCTGTGGTTTAAACAACCACCACGTAACGCGCCCTGGAACAAATACCCATAATACTAACTGAACAAATTGAAGCAACCATATGTTCCGGAAATTCCAAACATCAATGCTTATCTTGACGGGAAACCTAGTCAGCTTACAGATTCGGCATTAAGTTTAAGGAAGCTGAAGCCAGCCTGCTTTTCAGTATCAACATTTTTCTATGAAACATCTAGGGACCGAGAAAGAAATCTGAATCCGAAAATAACGCCAGACTTATGACAAACGAGAAACCGTCTATAATCGGAAAACTGTGTGGTCTAAAATTTTACTAGAAATAAGACAATGTATTATCAATAGCAAATTATATAGTATCAAAGACAATTTGAAAGGCGAAGGAATATTAGAAGTCAAGAAGGCGGAATACGAATCTAGTAGCAGCGGCACAAATCAGTCGACCCAAGACTATTTCTAGGAGCCGAGGTGAATAGAGCCAAAATAAGGTCGGTTTTGGTAATGAAACAACAGCGACGATTCTGGTAAGAGTGTCAGAATTTGATCCATAAATTGTATGTAAAATATTATTCCATGATAGGCCCAAGAACGGCTAAGTCTGAAAGTCCTGAAAGCTCAACGAGTATGTTGTTAACTGTGTATTTGCTACCATATACAGTGAAATCTCCCATAACGGACACCTTTCTTGAGCGGACACCCCCTTTGGACGGACACAGTAGCTAGGTCCCGGCAGCGTTCCATAAGAAATACATTGCAGCTACTCTCCCTTGAGCGGACGCTCTCTTGAACGGACGCGGACAGCTATTTGACAAAAAAAAAATTCTATTGTGCGGACATCCAAGATGCATATATTAGGTGATAGCAGGAGTTGTGTGTGTGTAATTTTTGAATAGTAATGTCAAATTTTACACACAATTCTAATTCATCGCAAATTCCAAGATGACTATTGTAAACTAGCTTTGACAAGACTGTTCAAAATCAAAATGAAAAAAAAAAAAATAAATCAGCTGTGCTAATAACACAACCTCATTAAGCAACCTTGCGGACATCTGGTTCGTTTTTCGCTTAAGCGATTTATGGGATTCCCTAATATGTATGTACAGCCACAAACGCTAACAACATTTTAAATTGCATTTGTCATTCGTTGTCATTCGTGTCAGGGAGTTATTAAAAATTTTAAAAGCAATTACAGAAATTTAATACTAAAGCACTTACTAGTAAACATCGAAATGGCCGATTCATCTCACGATTTAATGAAACGAATTAACTTATTGGATGCCGTTTATTTTACTAAAAAAGCATGGGACCAAGTTACTCCTCAAACAGTTCAAAATTGTTTTCGTTAGGCGGGGTTTACGTTGGATGGCGAGGATAATCAGACAACACTTGATGGTGAATTTGAGCCTGAAGATGAGTTGCCGCTAAACGTACTTGCCGAAATTCAGAGAAGAGGGTTTTTTGGATCCAGTACTTTAAACAGCTTAAATGATTTTTACCAAGTTGACGAGGATTTAGTTATTGAAAGATCAGCATTGGATCAACTGGATTCATTGACCGAGACAATTGCAGAGATGCAAGAAATTTCCGACGACTCTGCAGAGGAATGTGAACCAATAGATCTTCAAGAAATAAGAAGCAACATCTCTACATATAAAGAGGCTATGGATAAGACACGAGATCTTAAAGCGTTTGTCGAATACAAAGGAGATATTGAGGCTATGAATATACTTTCATCACTTGAATTACATTTTCAAGATGTTATTGTTAAAACCAACACACGACAAACGACAATAAATGAATATTTATTGAAATAAAATATGTATGTATTCTAAAAACATTGTTAAATATTATTTCTTTACATGAATTTTTTTTTTCTGTTAATGAATAAAACCTTTTGAATTCTTTGTTTTTTATTGTAACATAATCTTTTAATCAACAGTCGCATTATGAAATAGTCTGTACTGATTTAATTTTTGCAGTTGTCTCTTGAAAGGACACCCCCCTAGGGCGGACACATTTCGATGGTCCCTTCGGTGTACGCTGAAGAGAGATTTCACTGTATTAACGTTTTATTGCAAGTTGCTTGGCAAGGATAGTAGGCCGAAGACAGTGTTCATATAGGCGCATAAACAACGTTAAGATTTCATCAGTGATTACGTTTTCTGTTTAAGTCTTTATTTTTCGTCTCTTTACAGAATTAAATTCCTGCCAAACTGATGAAAACATGTTTGGCTAAACAGTCAATTACGACCATGAATGAGGAATTTTCGTTAATTCTTCGATAGTCAATTATATTTCAGCACTTCCGGAAATATAATTGTCAATTCCCTTGTTTGATTCGAGAATAGCAAGCCCGATCAGGCCAATAATTTCATGTAGACTTCGTCCTTGTGGTTATGATGGTTCTGATCCCATTAAACAGAAACTGCCTTCCCTAGGAAAGTCAATAGTAGTGCATAAATTATGCGGCATGAATTTTTAATACAATGGCGTTAAATTAAAAAACGAGATATTGGCACCTAATATGCAGATGTGCAGTTTCTTCCAATTTAGAATAATTTAATGCATTACATTATTCAGCTGTTGAACTATTACATTTAATCTACTTTTAAAACCCACTTAACTTTTTAAACTAAAAGTACGTGGGAAACGTATGAGAATATACGGTACGACATAAGTAATAACTGAATGGTTGTCAAATTTCCGGTACTTATCTCCTATGAAAACCCTATGTTAAATTCATTGGTGTTTTAATCAAATTTGCCCAGCAACTAAACGAGTATTTTTTATGAATATAGTGATATTTGGTATGCAATGTTTTTGTTGTGGTTTTTATCCACAAAAGGCCGGCAAACAGGAGGACACCACAAGGAGTAAAGCGAGAAGTTTTAAAGCGTTAAATCTTTTATCAGTAATAACACATTTTTCGGGCAGCAGCATAATTTGTGATCCTTTCCCCGGCAAGTAATATTATTACTAGTGTGTCCTATCTTATAGGCGTCTCATCAACTCCGTTTATGCTTTAAACTCTTTCATGTCATCATTTTCTTTAAATATCGATAGGAACAACGAACATTTTAAGAAAATGCACTAACTGCCAATAGCGTTAACTGAAACAACAGCATGCCGGCAGCTAATCAACATCAGCAGCCTAAGGCACCACTACAACTTTAGTGGGCAAAGCCAACACCTTATGGTCTAAGTCAGTGACAATTGTATTCCAGAACTCTAGAATAGCAGCGGTCCATGCTGCGAACTACGAAAAACGTCCCGCAGTCCACTACACATTTCTGAGCCGCATTTTTCATCGACATTACGATAGTTTGAGGCGCGCCCTCTTAAGTCGTGTTATTGTAAATCTATATAATATATATCACCGCGTTTTTTTTTCACGTCCCAATTGAGAGAGAACAATCTAATGTATTTATGTATAGAGTTGTATACAGAGACATACGTGTATATAAACGTACATTTATATACAGACGTTTAGAAAAAGTAATCCAAATCTTCCGTTGTAAATTTGCTATATGAGTTTAATTAGCCATTAATCTTCAAATTTCTTACATTTTATCGCACTTTGATAACGTTGCAGTAATGTTTGTAATGTTTATAATGTTTTTAACTTAATATTTCTTAGGCTTTCGGAAATTCCAGATTAAAAAAAAAAGAAGAAATTAAACAGAATCGGCTCGTCCTGTGTATTATAACATTTACTTGTGTTTTTTTTTACTTAGTTTTTCTTGACATTTTAAGTCTATTGAGCGATGAACACCTGTTTGCCTGCCTGGTAGATAGATTAAGTGTCGTAACAATCTGCGAAATTTCTTGAAAGTTGGCACGGCTTAATAACGTAGGCGGGGATTGTAAGAGGGCTATCGCGAAGCACTCCTTTTGACATTTCCCACACAAATTCCAAATTTAACCCATGTATTTTTAAGTTTAAATTATTAATTCATAGGAGAAGCCAATATTTTTCTTTAGAAGACGATTGAAATGCGATTAAATCAATGGAAGCAAGTTACCCTCGTTGGTAGCAAATGAGAAATTAGCCAAAACTGCAAACGAAAAGGCAGAGAATATGAAGAGCAATTAAGGGGTTAAATACAATAAATTTCTTTATTGTTACCAACATCACTAATAGAAAAGAGTGCAGCGGCGATGCGGAGTGGATACAATAGCCCGAAAACAAATTAGAAAAATGGTTAGTTACATTTTTAACTAAATCAACCCAGATAAAAATGGAATGCTAACCGAATTATTTATGACGGCCCCATTGAGAGATATAAAAAACGTTTCGAATTAAACATATTAAATATGGCAAATTTGTAAAAGAATATCGGAAATAAACTGTAGACATATAGTTTTTTTCCTCTATAGAAAATGTTCTTCTTTCAGAGAATTTCCTTTGCTAATGTCTATTTATCGAATACAATGCAGTAAACGGTTCAAAAATCTTGGAGGGATTGTATTCCTCCAGAGCAGTTGAAATCCATAATGGTAATTTTAAGTGGATTTACAACTGATTGGTAAAATAAAATGTATTGTATGTGTAAACGAGTTGTGATTTGTTTTGTAGGGTATGATTTGAACCATCTGAACTACACTAGGGAATGGCGAACGCATTTGAAGTTACATCGAAATAATAACATTCCTCTACTCACCCTGTGTATTGGATCGCTCTCTTCTATCATTTCGTCCAAATACCCCGAAATCGTCCTTTTTAACGCAGGTGAAACTACGTGAAGTGTTCTAAGGCCAGCTTGCAATGCTACCACATTTTCAACTTGGCCCCCTTTTCCCTCTAGTTCTTTCCGCTTCTTGAAGCGACGGAAGTAGTCTTGTATAAGGTACGTAGCATAAAATTTGCCAACTGTAACTTCGTCCTCATTCCCAGGTGGAGGCACGACCTGGTCCAACAATTTTGGATTGGTTCGTTTCCATATTTGTTTTATGGTAGCTCGCAATTCTGTATTCGCGTCGTCGATGTTTCCTTCAGTTTTAATGCTAAGCGAAGTACGAACAACCGCAAAAAGCGTTGCATTGAATAGAACGGTTCCATCCGAGTTAAGCGGCATATTCATTGACACTAATCGTTTGCATGCCATTCGATGTGGGCATAGTTTCCCAAATCCCAAGGGCGGCGAAATCTTTCTCATGAGTGTTACAACATCTAAATGCTTAATGCGGCCTTTTGCGTCCGGATCATATTCACTCCAAAGCCGTATAAATTCATCCAAATGATGCGGTCCTAATATTGACCAATCACGTGTTAAATAGTCAAAGTTATCCATAATGACGGCAACAAACAAATTAATAATCTGATAGCAAAATAAAACATATGTATTTAACTGAAGGCTCGCAAACAAAATAACTTACCAGAAAACTGCAAAGTACATAAAATGATATGAAATATGGAAAGGCAATACTGGAACCACAAAGACCTACGGAGTCTGATTCTAAAGCACATTTTACGTCATCTCTTGGCGAACAAGCTATCATAATGTCTTGCCATGCTTCTCCAGTTGCAGAACGGAATAAGACCAAAACAGCTTGAGGAAACGTTTGGAAATTATTGTTTCGACTTATGGATTCGCCATCGACCAACATTATTTTTCCAAAAATCTTCCTTACATAACAAAAAATAGGTCACTATATTGTCGCTTTATTGAGATTAAATTCTACTGACCTGCATACCTATTACAGCATAAATAAAAAATAGCATCACAATTAGCAATGCAACATAGGGAAGAGCCTGAAAAGATTTGATAAATGTCCACAACAATGTTCGTATGCCTTCCCCTTTGCTTAACAACTTCACTAAACGCATAACACGAAATAGCCGAAAGAAGTTTATCGATATCAAAGTAGAACCTCCCTGAAAAAAATAATATTTGTTGTAGGTAGGCCACATTATTTAACTTTTCAATTACCTTAGCTTTACTTTTGCAACCCTGGCCTTTGACATCGTTACACCCAGGATTTAAACCTTCTTCCTTGGCGTTGATTTCACTATAAACGATATCTATAAAACTTCCAAGTACGATAATAAAGTCAAAAGTGTTCCAAGCGTCCCCAAAATAATTCTGTAATATAAATTATATTTATTTACAAAATAGAATATCTCAAAAATTCTAATAAACTGCACAAACTCACTTTGAAACGGAAAGCAGCTAATTTAAAAACAAATTCCAGAGCAAACACTGCTGTGAACACCATATTCATTACGTCCAAAATATCTGAATAATATTGGGGTTGCTTGTAAAATTTCATCGCCAGCGAAACTGTATTGATCATAATCATAACAAATATAGTATATTCAAAAGATGAGGAAGTCACAAACCACCAAACTTTGTACTGAATACTGTGTTTAGGTATGTATCGCCGAACTGGTTTTGCTTTTAGCGCAAATTCTATACAGTTACGTTGATTTTTGTCCAAATCGATATCTTTATATTCTTGTTCTCCCTCGTTTTGAAATGTAACAATAACAAAGCCGACGAATATGTTTACCATAAAGAATGCAATAATAATAATATAAATAATATAATAAGCCGCAACGATGGGTCTGAAGTTATAAATAGGTCCCCCATTTTCTTGATTTGAGTCAATTGAAACATAGAGAAGGCTGAAAAATAAATAAATTATTGACACATTACTTACAAAATCAGCTACGACTTAAAGATTATGAAAACATTTGGTCAAAGAAAATTTGGTTCACAAACATTTCCTTTGGGTTGTTACATTTTTGTTGTATCAGATGAAGTATGAAGTTGAAAAAAAAATTTTAAAAAATATTCGTTTTCTTAGAAGTTGGTTTATTCTTTGTATGACCACATTTCCTCCAATTGGATCAATTTAAACCAATTTCTTTTTTAGCCTGCTTATAACTAAGAGACATTTTCGAGCAATATTCCGACACCTTAGCTAAAACGGTTCGGCCTCTGTGGTGCTTTCAACAGATACGCGGACGGACAGTCATGATTAAATTGCTGCAGATTTTTACGATCATTAAGAATATATGCTTGATGTTGTCCCAGATAAGTATTTCTGGTTATTACAAACAAGATGTTTTATATATGACCCAGGGATTTAATGTGCTACACATACTGATGAATTACCTAAGCTATGGCTTTGTGCTCTGATCTCAATATTATCATTAGAAGTTGTGCTGATCACCTTACGATTATTTTCTGAGTTAATCCGCCTGCCGTCCGTGAAATCTTGTGGCAAAGCCAAATTGAGCTTAAAAGACAGTCGATAGACGGGAGTGCATCGAAATTTGAACCTGTCACAAAATGTGTTATGTTTAGAAACAGATTTATATTTCATTACGGGTTTGGCACTGTCGTACAAATTAGAAGTGCAAAGATCAGTCTTAGCAAAAATTGGACAGTAGTATGCTGTTTGATAGCAAAACTGTCATACAGCCAAAGGAATCAATACTGTTAGTATCCAAACATCGAACAGGAATTGATCATATGCTGAATTGTCATTCCGAGAAGTGTTCCAAACAACCGAACCGAATTATGCAAAGAAAAACATGCCATGGAAAGCATATCATAAAGACTGCAGGTGTTGACAAAATGGGTCTGCATTAGAAAATATTTGTCCACAAATTTGGCGCTAAATCAATTGAGTACTACTATGATCCCTTATAAAGAAGTCTTATATTGGAAATTTATTAAGGCGATCGTCAACACTAATCTATTGAGTTTGGGGTAGAATATTGAAAAAGGGGAAAATACAAATAAATGCCGCACCACAGTTAGTGAAATCGAAAATTGGAATTAAATCTGAAACTTTTGTATCGCCTATCCGATTTCTGTGAAAGTGTACTGAGACATTTCTTAAAAAATACCAGTTTTCTAGAGGTGGATTTAGTCCTTGTTTAGGTAAGTTTCGGTACTGCATTAATTTTGCTCAAATTGTAACTTTTCCCGCTGATGACTATTGATGGCTATTTTCCAGTTCAGAAAATAATATGAAGACGAATATGGTAAGAAAATAACTTTATCTCATCCGATGAAACAAACCTTTTCGTTTTAGTTAGCCTAGAAATGTTGGGGAGTGCAAAGCGAACGAGCCCATTTGCTTAAATTTTTTGCAACATTTAAACGCATATAATTTAAGCATTTAATATAACGTTAGCTAAAACCCTTTAAGCCCATAATTTGTTAGAGGGAAATGCAATATTTTTGAACAATTAGAAAATCATATTAAATGATAACAAGTTGAACAAGTTCTAAGAGCGACACAAGCAGAATATATTACTGTATTCTTATATCCAAATTGGGTTTGGGGAGATGTACCTAAATATAAAGTAGATGCATTTTAAATACGTTTATTACACTCTTTATATACATACCCTGGCCAACCTTCAAATGTAGACACCGTAAATAAGGTTAGCATAGCTTTCGCCACATTATCAAAATGAAATTTGTTAAGTGTCCAGGACCTTTCCCTCAAGCGAGGCTTATTGATGTCACCATCTTCGTAATACAAATAAGTACCACTATTTTCGTAGAAGGAAGAACTTATAATACATAATACATCCTTTTTAATTATCATTTGTATGTACTTACAGGCATTCTGATTCGTATACCTTCGATCCATCGGAACATTTAAAAAATTTTCCCTGCAAATAAAAACATCTTACTATTAATCATAACAAAATGATGTATGGTGGTAAAGAAAAATCTTAATACAACAAAATAAGTGTTATAAGAGTTATCCATATTTCGTTTTCAAGTAAAGTTAAGTATAAAAAAAATGTAACTACTGGTGACTTCATGATATCACCTTAGCAGACCCCTCTCTGCCTGCTCCTGCCTCCTTATTACTCCCCTTCCCCTTGTGCCCTCGATTACTGGACATTCTAGAAGCAAGATGGGGGCCTTCCCCCCATCCGACGGCGTCGCCCTCTTCCTTTGACCGACCATACCAGCCAGCTGAAGCACAAACTCCTCAAGTACCACAATAAAAATAAAAATTGTATGTGCCGATACTCACCAAAAACACAGCTGCGCTATAGCAAAAATTCACACGCTACGTAACTCTATAAGCTACTTGTTTACAAAATTAAAAATCTTGTAAACAAGTTACGGTAAATATCACTTAACAAAAACCTGTTGCTTTATAGCAACAACTAGCACTGCAAGGCAGCCTCTACCAACTTGTTTACAAATTCAGAAAAACTTGTAAACAAGTTGCCATTGCTTTAAAATAACAACATCACTACAATAAATTGCAATAAAAGTCAAAGCAAAGACAACTCCGAGATCTTCACTAATCACATTATCATTCACTATTCACTGGAAAGGTAGCTGGCTGTCGATGCGCGGACACGTCAGTACGAAAGCACTCAGCTGAATGGGGGTCTTTTTCGTGTAAAAATTTGCGATAACGATTTGCTCAATTAAACTCTTTTTAGCCAAAGCCACTAATATTCTGTAATGTCATAATACATTTCTTGAAGTGTTTCAAGAAGAATTTAAATTTGGAGTTTTTGAACTAAATTCACGTTTTCTGAACAAACTTTTTACTTCTTACGCCCACATGTGTGGGACATGTGGAACATGAATTTAACTTCACACAGGTTATTAAATGTAATCCGCTACCACCAGAATAATTCTCATTATTGTAATCCGCTACCACCAGAATAATTCTCATTTTTCATTACCATAACATGAATTGTATGTAATTACTCAAATGAATTCCCGAGATTTCTTGCAACCTTGCAAACGGGGTTGGGTGTTGAAATCTGCACTTCCCAACTTTACAACGAAACATTTGATCATTACAATAAGTGTAGAGCTTTTACTAATCTTGTCTTTGATATTCTAGCAGTATTGTAACAAAGTTACGATTATGTACATATGTATGTATGTTATAACGTAAATGATATCACCGCTGAAAATTTCAACTTTAGCCTACGACACTAAGCTAGTTTTGTAAGCTACAAAATTTATAGAATGAAGTGAATGAACGAATATTCAAAATAAATAAACCGAGGTATTTCTGTAAGAAAGCTGATATTATGATATGATATGTCTAATTCATTTGAGTTTTTATCATTCTTCACTCCCATCTTTTCTGAAATTATCTGCCGATCCGTCCTTATTGTGCATACAAAAGGCTTAGTTCTAGTTAACGAACATAGGAATATACGAGGTGTGTTAAAAAAATTAGTCGAATTTTCAAATTTCACGGGCTACGTACATTCGACTTTCGATTATAATATTTTTTGTTGGTACACTCGTTTCGAAGATATGTTGACGGTTTTATCGATATAGCATGTTTAGTTTGTTTGTGAGAGGCATAAATAAGACAAGTGTTTTGCGTGTTCGGCGATTCGGTTTTTATCTCTTCAATCGTCGCAAAGCGCCGTCCTTTCATTGGTCCCTTCAATTTTGGGAACAGAAAAAAGTCGCAGGGGTTAAATCTGGTGAATACGGTGGCTGAGGCATGATAACGGTGTTATTTTTGGACAAATAATCTCTCACAAGCAAAGATGTTCACTCATCAGGTGCATTGTCATGCTACAAAAGCCATGATTTTTTTCCACAATTCCGAGCGTTTTCTTCCGTATTGCTTCACGCAAACGGCGCACAACTTCAAGGCAATATACCTTATTTACCGTACGACCTTGTGGTAAGAACTCCTTATGCACTACGCCATGGTAATCGAAGAAAACAGTGAACAAATCCTTAACATTTGATCGAACTTGGAGTGCTTTTTTGGTCTTGACTCTCCTCGACTCTTCCATTGGGACGATTGAGCTTTAGTTTCGATGTCATAACCATATGCCCATGATTCGTTACCAGTTACCCTTTTAAGCAAATCTGCATGATCGTTGACGTCATTCAATAAATCCTAAGCGATGCTCATGCGACGTTGTTTTTGGGCAAAGTTCAGCAATTTTGCAACGAACTTCGCTGCCACACGCTTCATGCCCAAAATTTCCGAACAGATTGCATGACATGAGCCAACCGATATGCCGACATCTTCAGCAACTTCTTTAATTGTGATTCGGTGATTCTCCATAACAATTTTCTTCACTTTCTCAACATTTCCATGGGTTGTTGATGTGCTGGGGCATCCACACATCTTTTCGACGTTCTGTAAAAAGCTTCTACCACTTGTAAACATTTTTTTGACTCAGACTCTCACCGTATGCCACTGTCAACATTTAAAGTGTTTTTGAGCACTTAATTCCATTTTTTACCTAAAATTTGATGCAACTATTTTGATTCATTTTTTTCGATAGCAGAAAACAAAACAAAACAAAAGAAACAAACTAAACATGCTATATGGATAAAACCGTTGACATGTTGACGGTTCGAGACAAGTGTAGCAACATTAAAGAAAATAATAATCGAAAGTCAAATATACGTAGCCCGCGAAATTAGAAAATTCGCCTTATTTTTTTAACACACCTCGTGTATGTGAAATTATCTAAATTGTATAGAGGGCACCAGAAAGGGCATTGTTACCTAGCTAATTTCTTGAAATTTCAACAAGCATTACAATTTAAGGTAATTGCCTAAAATTTAAGTTACTGTATCCCATGAATTATGATCTACAGGAGAATAATTAAATTTCGTTAATTCGATCAATTTATATGGGAGATAACAGAAAGGGCGTGGCAATTTTGTGCATTATTAATTCTAAAGCATGACTTGAGAAAATATAAGTAGAAATAAATAACATAATTTGTTCTAAACCGGAAATTGTTGTCTAACTGAAATCCATGCACAAAATTATTACCATATGAAATTGCTCTACGGCGAATTTAAAAAAATAAATATTGACATACAATATGTGGACGAAAAATTTGTCTTTCATCACAACTGGTTCAGAAATTGTGCAGAAATACATTTTCCAAATAACGTTAGGGTGACGGTTTGACCTAGATATTTCATGCGGTTTATATCATACAGTTTAATTGTTTATCTTAAATTGTTTAAATTATGAAGAAAACACAAAAATTGACATTTTAATTCAAATGGAGTAAGCTGTCATAATTTTGTAAAATGAGGATATAGATTCGAATAATTGCGTAGTGGGTAATACACTTATATGTAAAAATCAACGTTTATTCCAAAGAACTTACCTTAAAAAGTTGTACTCCGATTACCGCAAACATAAATTGTAGGAGACATGTCACAAGCACAATATTGCCTATAGTTTTCACGGCGACAATAACGCACTGAACTACATGCTGGAAAACAAACAAAAAATATATATACATATATATATCACATATCACAAATTTGCCAAAGAAATCATATGCAGTGCTTAAAAGCTTAACATAACCCGAAAATTGGTTTAAGGAATTCGTCATAAATTCTGCAAAGAGTACATAAAATTTATTATAATATAAGTTAAATACTTTTTTGTTCACTCTGTCGGAACCAAGTTGATTGTAATTATTTTATGCCACGCCTACTTCGGACCAGTGGAATTTTCAGATGTTTTTGATTACTCATTTTAAAAATTCCTTCGTCGAGCAAGTGGTGGTAGGGAACGACTTCAATTTATTCGCCAAAATAAGTTCGGCTCTTTCCCACTCTTTCCATATTATTCCACCATGGTTGATGAATGCCGCCACCACGATGTTACCTAAAGGTGCTACAAATTTATTTATAGGGTTATCTATTTTTTATTTTCAAGTAAGGTTAAATAAAACACAAAAACAACAAATCCATAATTTCGATGAAACTTTTATTTCATTTTAATGCATGAATCTTGCCATTATGTACAAAATGCCATTTAGATGACCGCCTCTGAATTGGTTGCAGCAATGGATCCTTTCGAGGTAGTTTTCGAAAAAATACGACCCAATGTCACCTCGAGATCATAATGAGTACCAAACAGTCACTTTTTTCTGGATGTAATGCCTTTTCCACAATCACTTCTGGGTTCTTCGAGACCCACATTGGACAATTTTGCGTGTTGACGCAACCACCGAGTAAGAAATGAGCGTCATCGCTGAAGAAAATTTTGTTCGAATAAAAGCCCACGTTTGAATAACCACTTTTTTTTAGTAAGTTTTAACTATTTTTGCGCGTTCTTTGGTTGTTAAAAGATCTATGTTTGTAAATGCCAAACCTTTCACTAAATAAATAACACTTCAGATGACAAGTATTTAACAGTTGGCAACCTTGCCAAAACAAAGGTTTTGAAACCACTAAATGGATGACCCTATATAAGCATATGTATTTCGCCATAGTCCTTGCAATAATTTAACATTTGAAAGTTGTTTATTAATCCAGTCTTTTAAATGATTTTATATTTAACTCATAGTCAGTTTTCCAATTTTTGGTCAATTTTGGTTTGGTTTTCGGCTCGAAAAAAAAAAAATGGAAAAATCGACCGAATAATCACGTCCCCCTGGTATCTCCGATATAAATGGCTGTTCTATATCTTTCGAACATTAGCATTGAAATCAATCATGTTTTTGTGAACTGTTTTGAGAATGAAAATGTAGGTTATTTCCATAACCTTTCTAACGCAAATAGATCGAATTGTGTAAATTACCCACTTTAAGCCATAACTGTACTTACTGAAATATCTGCCAATTATAATACTTAGTAAACTTTCGAAAAATCTGGTACTTAATTTAACCATATATTGCTAGATTATATCTTAGATTCAATTGCACTAAGCTAAGTACTAGGTGCGGAACTAAGCTCCCGCTGTTTGCAAATAGATGGTGTCAGTTGTAAGTGTTAGTCGATTCTGCAATAACCTAAACGTCGTGAGCCAAACTTGGGCATATGGTAAACATACCGCCTCGACACAATAGTGATTATCTTTTGACGCCGTATTCTTTTGGTTGTGTGAGTATGTATAATTTTGTGTCAAATACAAGCCATACGCGGGAAGTATTGATTTTCTTCGTTCAGTCGAAGAAACTGATGGCTGAAGCTCATCGAGAGCTTCAAATGATTGGTTCAGTCGCCTTAAAGATGGTGATATTGATAGAGCTTGCTTCAGTATAGGGAGTTAACCACCAAGACATTTCCAAGCAATTGCATGCGTTAGGAATGATGCAAAAGCAAGGAACTTGTGTTCTTTATGAGTTGAAGCCAAGTGACATTGAGCGTCGTTTTTTTCGTCTGTCAACTACTGCTTCAGCGATAAAAAAAGGAAGGGTTTTTCCATCGTATTGTAACGGGTAGATGAAAAACGGATTCATTACAGCAACCCAAAGGAAAGAAAGCCATGGGGGCTTCCACGTCGTCACCTCGGTCGAATATTTATGCTGCGAATATTTACGCTGTTGAAACCAAGCGAAACCGTCACTGTGGATCGGTATCGACTTCAATTAATGCGATTGAGCCGAACTCTGCGCGAGAAACGCTCATATTACACGGAGAAGCACGAAAACGTGATTCTTAAGTATGACAACGCTCGGCCTCACGTGGCCAAGCCCGTTCAAACCTACCTGGAAACACTAAAATGGTGAGTCTTACCCCATCCGCCATATTCTCCAGATACTGCGCCGTCCGATTACCCTTTGTTCCGTTCGATGCCATACGGTCCGGCTGAGCAGTAGTTCCATTCATATGACGACATCAAGGAATGGCTAATTTTGCCGTGACGGAATTCGAGGTTTGCCAGGAAGATCGAAAAAAGTTTTAGCTAGCGATGGGTAATACTTTCAATGAATCATTTGTAAAAATGTTTTCATAATAAAGTTGAATTTTTGTAAAAAAAAAACAATGCGACTGGTATCGCCTTCAACTAAAGCCTTACATTACTTGTGAACGCTAATTTCTACATCATTGGTCTTCTCAAAACATTTAAAGGAAGTCAGCAAAAGTCGGTCTCACGCTAATCTAGCACCAAACCAATTTTTTTCTTTGAAGAAGCAAAGAGCTTACTTGCCTGTGATGCCGCGTTAATGTTGATAACTACAGCTTTGGAGGGGTGGATGAATTCGTAAGCTTCGACTCAGCGGTCTATGAAGCTGATGATGTCTGCAGGAAATTCGGAGAAGGATATTGTACGGAAACATATGCTATTATGGGCTTGGAAAGCGAAATTTAAACCACTTTGTATCTAACGACTGCCTCTTTATGATCAAGTATCGTACAACTGTATCAAGTATCAAGTATCGTGCAAACTCATTGAATTACAATTGTTGCCCACCTTTAAAAGTCACCATGATTGCCTGTTATAAATTGGTTTAATGTCTATTCCAAATTTCAGATTTTGTTTTATATGCATTTTTCATAATAAAACAGTATGCAAGGAAAAAGGCGGATGAACCCGGTGGAATAACCGAAAGTAATGTAAACGTAATTTTTCTAATAACTCGAAATTCAGTTTTTTGGAGAAGTCTGTTGAACACCCTAATTGTGAAAAGTAAATCTGGTTAAATGATGAATACAGTAGGTGAATCAGATTTTATATCGTCGCCACTGCTTCGGTTAAGTTCCGCAATCTCAGTTACATACTCGAGCAATACTGGTCGCAGAGTGGTGATGATTTTCAATACTAATTCACAAGGGTACAGTATGCACATACATATCTGCATATTCACATCGAGTACGCGAAATCTTAACATTGACAATAATTTCTGGTTGTCACATTTCCTAATCAAAGTGGGTTGCTGCGCCAACATCGTCCTCAAATTTGAAACATCTTATCACAGTCTGGGAATTTTCGTGCAGCGAAAAGAAACTGATGATCCGTTACCAATGCTTAAAATAAGAACAATTTTTCAGATATAGAGAAAACCCCAAATCGGCCGTAATCGTCAGTAGAGTACTTTGAAGGGTAAATTAGAATCAAGCTTGATGCCTTAAAGCCTTCCAATTTTTAAAATTGCTAAAAGTGAAACTTATGTAACCAATCTTCTGTGAGCTAGTTTTTGGCAAAGAAATTGAAGCCGATTTGGTAAAGTAAGTCCTTGAAATGAAAACCCGGAATGACATTTAAGACGTGCATTGAGCTGAAGGTTTTACACGACGAAATGTACAAATGTCTTTTTGATATTCTTGAAAAGGAAAATTGTCACCAAAACTTTTCTTCATTCTCTGAAGGGAATGCGGATGAAACAAAACACTCCGTTGATTAAAGTAAACATTCGAAAGTTATAGCGAATAAGAGAAAGCAGCAACTTGGAGAAATGACACCAGATGAACGGAGTTCCTTAATTACAGTAATTACCTACATGAGCACGGGCGGCTCATATGTACCACAATTTTAAAAATTTCGCCGCAAAAATTACATGCAATGATTAATGAAAAACGTTACACCTGGATTTACCTCGGCATGCTATGTATATGACTGGGTTTAAACAGATCTTTTTAGAAAATTGTTTCAGTATTTTGCAAAATACACAAAAACGACAAAAGATGTGGAACACTTACCAATTTTAAATGGATATTACAGTCATATAAGGAACATAGGACTATTAGAGCTATGAAGTGATAACGTTTTCGCTTCCGCCACACTCGAGTTATTTATTGTCGTGAATTAGATGTAACAGGTTAAGCATTTTTCAGTTTCAAAAGTAAAGTTAAATACAACAATATGTATAACATACAATGTCAGTTGTATTATCGCCTCTGGACTGGTTGCAGCGGTGGTAGTTTTCGACCACTGAGGTAGTTTTCGATCACTTTCGTACATTTTTAAATGCCCCAATGTTTGGGGATTATCCGCGCAAACACGACTTTTGACGAAGCCCCGTTAAATTGCATTATCTTGGTGGCTAGTTGACGTCGCCAAAACGTGAAATTATACTGTACTGTGTGGGTTGTGGCACCGCCTTATTGAAACTACATATCCAGTTCATAATCTTCAATTGCTGACCAAAAAAGAAGTCGATTATTATACGGCCATAACGTTTTGAATTGACGGTAACGGTTCCTTCGGTATCATTTTCGAGAAAAATACGGCCGAATGACACCTCCAGGCCATAATGCGCACCAAACAGTCATTTTTGCGGTTGAAATGGATTTTACACAACCACATTTGAACTCTCGGAGGACCATATGTGGTAATTATGCTTGTTGAAGTAACCATCCAGTGAGAAATGAGCTTCATCGCTGAAAAAAAATTTGCTCTAAAAATCAGCATTTAAATACTGTTGCTGTAGCAGTCATTCAGCATATCTACGGCGTTTTGAATCGTCAACCGGTTTTAATTGTTGCGTGAGTTGGACTCTATATGGATGGAGGTGCAAATCCAAATTCAAAATACGCCATAATGAACAGATTATAATAACACTTCAGATTATAGTTATTTAGAAGCTGACAGCCTTATCAGACCGGCGGTTTTGAAACCTTTATATATGTCCAAGAGACCACTCCATAGTTCAACTGTGCACTGCCACTATTATGATGTAAAAAAGGTTCTTATCTTAAGAAGTAATGATGAGAATACCATGGTTTAAATGCCGCCTTGAAGAAATACACACTCGACATTTTAAAAACACAATTTTCAGAAATTTACAAAGTATACTAAAAAGTCAAACTGTATTCCGCACGGTGTTGGGAAAAAGTTGGTCTCCTATGTATGCATACTTCGAACAACCGCTTTTGTTCTTTAAATATACACAATTACTACAAATCAATATTGCCAAAAGTTTTGAATCTTTTTTAAGTACAGTTGCATTAACAAATCTGTTTCCTCTGACTTTTACTCCCAAAAAAGTGTGTTATCAGTTTCGAATATGTCCGTCTTATACCCTGTAACGCAACGATATTAGATGCAGATATTTAGTACACAAATATAGCCTTTGTCGTTAATTGACCCCAGCCGGTAACATCACCACATTAAAAAAAAAAAAAAAAAGTAATTCAAGATGGAATGAACGCGCGATCCTCGGATGCTTAGACCGGCAGTCTCCTTCCGCACTATTTCCTACTGTGGTGACTGGAGCGCTACCAGTACAGATGTTATGTTGAATGGCTTCATTATGAATCAAGCTTAGGGGTACGTGATGTTGGCGTGGTAATGTAATACATTTCTAGCTTCTGTTTGAATAGGGATGGCAATTTGCGAAAGCAAATGGGGTGCACAAAAAGAAAATTAACAAACATAAACAAATGTAAATCTAAATACAATACGAAAACATATATGAATATAAATACAAATATGAATAGGAATATAGATATGAGTACCGGCTTGAATTTGTGCATGGATAGCAAAGGAACATACAGCATGAAAGAAAGATCACTGTTCGAGACTGAGAATTTAACACTGGAACTCGTTGTTTAGTATGCGTTGAAAATTGTATTGTAATTCTCATTCCTCAATTTATCACTGAAACTCGTTATCCAGTGTGCGTTGAATATTGTATTGTAATGCCCATTTTTGTCATAACAAAAGCTGAACAAGTAGTTGACATTTTACCGGAACATTGCCAAGTTAAGTAATTGTATCCGATCGCTGATTCTTCTTGGATTGTACGAAAAATTACTTCTTTGTTTACCCAGTTGCAACTTGGTGTCACAATCGGTCTTTATCAGTACAATACGAAGACTTGTTTCTTTGTTTGAATGAACATTGAGTCTGTACAACGTACCGTTGAGTCTGAACAACACATCTGACGTTTGGATCTATACAACGGATCTTGAGTTTGTATAATGGGCTATAAGCTTGTACAGTCTGCTGAGTCTGTAAAATGGATCGGTTGGATCTGTACAACTGATCTTTAAGTCTGTACAATGGACCGTTTGAATCTGTAAAACGGGATTTAAGCCTGTACAACGGACATTGGGTCCATATAATGGACAGTTGAGTCTGTACAACGTATCGGTTAGATCTGTATAATGGGCTGGAAAAAAACGAAGTTTATGGCCAAATATCTGTGTGTTATTTGTTCATATTTGTTGTGTTGTTCGAATTATGTTGTGTCTGCCTATGCCCGTTAGATCTCTGTGCAGAACCGCTTTCTGCCAAACTCCTTCCCGCCGCTCATTTTTAGTGAAAGCTCATCAAACAGGCTGCTGGCGTAGCCAGCGAATAGACCGGACTACTAATAAATGCTGGGTTTGGCTTTTTCCTTGCCCTCGACACTCGAACCGAAGCAGCTGTGCCGGAGTGCTGTTTGGCATTCGCGGCGCCTACATCCTGCAGTACTCTTAACTCCGACATCAGCGTAACTGCACCACTAGTATCCTGGAGTTCGCTCCAGTCGACAACATTCAGTTTATCAAATCGGCAAACACCGGCGTACGCTTGGTTACTGCAAGAGACACTAGATCAATGAATTAAGCGCCCAACAAAATAATCTTAGAATGGTATGTTCAACTTTACATATATCAAAATCACTTACTGGCTAGTGAAGACAGACAAATGGACAAAAGAATGTTGTAAACGCAGAAATATAAACGATGGGCTGTAAATGGTAAGTATGAAATAGCATTAATTATCAAAAGTTCATTAATGCAGCAACTGCAGACTCTGGTAGGACAAACTTGTAT
>JAHXMU010000735.1:489856-502362 GCA_019455685.1 Philornis downsi | reverse complement strand
AGATCTAAAATGCCGCAGAATTTGATAAATATTTGGGGTTACATTCATATTGTTTTTATTGAAGATTTACAAATCAAATCTTGGGTTTTTATGCATTATTTATATTATAATTTTGAGCTAAATCGTAAATAAATAAATAAGTACATGTGGAGTACAGAATTTTAGACGTACCTGTTCCAATTTTTATGCAAATGATATGGGAGTATGGGAAGATATTAACGTGTAGAAAGACATTTTCAGAAGAAACAGAAACATGTTTGATAGGGAACACTCGAAGGTATATAATATAGAAATTTCAAAAAAATTTACAGAAGCTTCAAAATATAAAACAATAAACCATGCGTATATATTCTTGAAAAGATTCTCACAATTCTCAAAAAAACGTCAAAATGAAAAAAACGTGGAATTTTTGAGAAATTACTCTATATCTTCGTTATTTATAAACAACTGCTGGTATATACTTATTTTAAGTAAATGCGACTATAACTGTGCACCTAAAAATAATTTGCTTAAGGTTTATTTTTTGTTCAAAAATATCACATATTTGGAAGAAGCTGTGGTAGCAGTTGTAACATCCAGCAAGGCAATTAAGGCTTCAAATTTTGTTATCTTCCAGTACAATACGTAGATACGAGTATACATACCTGAACAACTCATTCCGCTATCAAAAAAAAGTGATGTTACTCTCGGCAAAATTGTTGCAAAAGTAAGCTATTTTTCACAAATTTTGAATTGAAAGTTCTGCCCTCTTTAATAGACAGGTTTTATTGTAACAGTTTCTTTTCTTTTCTCTCAGGTTATAAGGCACAAAAGAGATAAAGGTAAACTTATAACTTAAAAGCTGTTGCAATCAGATCAGAAACGTATAAAAATTTGTCAAACCCGAGGTTTTTCGTATTACCGCATTTTTTTATTTATTTTTTTCAAATTTTTTAACGATATTTGGACGGTATTATTTGGAGATTAATAATTGTGCTACTTTTATGATGAGGCGCTGGGTTTTCAAGTTACAGTAATTTTTATATTTTAGAGTATTTTTTTAATTAGTTGATTTTTAGGGTAATTTTTTAACACTATGTGGATATTCACTTTTGTCCGAACCAGTTAGGAATCTGTAAAAATTACGTTATTTTCGAGATTGGACTCATGAGAAATTAAACATTACCGTGGGCAGCTACGCCCACCGGCAACTCATTTCGCATGGTTAGTGTGTAATATACTAGTATATACTTATGTCAGTTGCACATTATTAATGAGTAGGGAATTGTATTCGTGGGTAACTATCCACCATCGTGAATTGTATGAACTTTCTGTTCCTTATGTGTAAACGATAGTTTCTCTTTGCCCACAGCAATACCCTTGGGTGGACAAATACGAACTGTGTTTACAACGCTTGCGCAAGTTGTGAATACGGGTCATAATGAGGATTTCAATTCCTAGTGATTTGCTCTCCAACATTATGTGCACTCTTGTGTTTTGCATTATATTGCCTTTCGTCTGTGTCACTCGGACTCCTGATGTAATCAAGTAAAGTTTTAATTTGTACCCGGCGTCTCTAAGGTAAATACACAGAAAAGGTTTAATAAATCGTTTCTTGAACGCAGCATTTTTCTAAAAGAAAAAATGTTCTGTAAGAAAAAGTTTGTGAAGACATATGTTACGAAAACTTACCACCATTGTACTTTTACTACACTATCCTATTCTGTTACAGTGCAAGTGTCTTTCCAAGAAGCTCTGCAGACAAAGGGCTTTCATGTTGACTGGACTCCTAAAAAATTGCCAACTTGAACTTAGTCCATATATGAGTGCATCTGAAGGAAGTGGATTCCATTTTCCTTAACAATGTCCTAAAGGTTTCCCCAGGCTCGGAAATTGCCAACGAATCTAACATTAAAAAAGATTTCTAATGTTAATTATTGTAACGTAATGTATATACTTACTGGCTCGCCACCATATTCAGAACGCAGTCTTATCTCACAAAGCCCCACGAATCAATAGTACATCATCTTCAATAAAGTCGCTCTCCACCAAATTATATGCGGATGTATAAAAGACCAAATACACGACTATATACATACTTATTCCTTATGACCGGAACAACAAGGTAAACAATTTATAAACATTATTATTAATAGTTTTTTGCTTTTTCTTTACATTTCGCCGTTTGATCGTTTGTAAGTTGATTTCTTGCACTTGAATTAGTTATAAATTTTGCTACTTTTGGGGAAAACGACAACAAAAGGGCAGAATTTTCGATTTGGCAATAATGCGATTCGCCAATGCGCGAAAACCTAGACATAATATTCGCAGTTGCAAGCGAACGAAAGCCTTCGAGGTAGAGAAGCCTTATTTCGGTCGAATGCGATTGATTTGCTTTCGTTCAATTGGATTTTCTGCCGTAATAGAGAAACAGCGCAATTTAAATTTAATAAAACTAAAAAAAAAAAATAATAAAATGATTATAAAACGCTAAAGGAATTCGTTCTTCTGTCTACCTTATTGGCAGTATTATCCGCTCTGAGCCAAATTTATTGGAAAAAAAAGCGCTGAAAACAACAAACAATTTCATTATGGACAAGATGTTCCTCATTGCAGTCATCTCTCCTAGTGCTGATGTTGCGCCAGAATTTTTTATAGTAGTGTCTGGTAGAGTAACTGCTTTTTATTCCTACTCCTGCTTTATTTAGATTTATTGGAATTCAAATCCAAAACATTCAAATGTAACATTTGTATTCACCTGATTAAGCTTTTTTAATGACAAAATATTTAGTGAACACATTTTTCGAACTTGTATAAGCCGTTGCATATACACATTCTTTGTAGAACTTTCGTCATACAGCTAGAAATTTAGAATTAATGTCTGGTACAGTCGGATTTTTGTTTGGCGGGAGATATTTTTATCACTAAATCGCTTGCTTAGAACATGGTAACAATTGTGAGCAAGCAATACTCTTCTGTTGACTTCCATGCTTTATCCACCACGCCAAGATTATAGTTGTCAACGTTCACACAATATCCCAAGCTAGTAGCCCCTTTGTTTGTTATTTTACCCTCGTTTACCATCATTTTTGCTAATTTATTTTCACTGGCGGAGAAGACTGCAGTATCTTCTCTCAGTTTTCTTCCAATAATGTCTACACCTTCGACATAGACAAGCAGCAAATGCATTTTTGAAAGATGGTTCCAAAATCACATTCAAGAGGATGTTAAAGAGAATTTGCTGTAGCGTGAATATACGGTCAGTTGTTGTTTTACCAAATCTAAAGCTACACCGATAAGGCCCAATCTGGTCAGCTTAAATAGGCTTCAATCCCTCGCTAACCATACTTGACAGAATTTTATATTCAGTGGATAAAACTCGCTTGAACTGGTATCCGGAACTAGGAGCTCTTCATAATTGAAACACATTCTGCGTGTCTGTGACCAGGTTTGCATTTCCCTTCGGCCTTGACTCTTGGCTTCCGATCTTTTGGTGACATATTCCGGATTCGTCTCTATCCTTTTATCGTTTTATGTCTTCACTCTTCCGCTCTTTCCACAACCTCATTCAGCTGAGTGCACTCGTGGTAAACACCCGTGTTTTTCAGAGAGCTTTGGTAAATACCCAGTGAGTGATTTAGCTGTACAGTGAATTTCTCGGAGTTGTTTTTGCTACTGCCATCACACATCAGTGCGGCTGCTGTGTTTGTTGTTGTGCGGGCAACGGCAAGTTGTTAATCGTTTTACGTAAACAACTTGTTTTTAGTGAAGTGTAGTGGGTGGGTTGCTATAAAGCAAGGGGAAGGCACATTTGGTGAGTAGCGTTAAGTGCAAGTTTAGTGTAGTGTTGTGAGTCTGTTGACCAATGGCTGGCAGACGCAAGAAGGCGGTGCCGGCTTATAGGTGGGCACCCCCTGTCGTATATACAGCATCGGAGGCAGAGATGTCGTCCGCGTCTGCTGTATACAGCAAACGGCGGTATAGGGCAAAAGAAAGCGACGAGGAGGCAGCGGCAGTGAGGCGTCCGCTACGGTACCTTCGCCGAAGGTGAAGTCACCCAGAGTGGGCAGAGCAGGAGCAGGCAAGTCGGCCAAGGTTCCTATTTCTTCCTCATTGGAAGATCTGGCAAATATGATAGGCCCCTGGAAAGAAGCCCTGCCGGGCTGAGGCAGTGGGCGCTTTGGCTGCTATAAGCAAGGCGAGACGGACCTCTGGACGGATGGCATCAGCGCTGACAGACAGAGAAAGCGTAGACAGGGTGCTGCTGGAGTACTCTGCGGAGTACCAAGACGAGCGGCTTAAGGGTTGCATCGCGTGCTGCGGATGGGTACAGCGGCGAGCAGCACCGTGGATGCCGTCCGACCCGTGGGTACCAGCAAGATGGCGCCTTTGGTGGGTCGAGCTCCGGTGGAGACTGCCTCCGTAGCGAAGGCCTCGGTTATGCAACATTCAATCGCTGCACCAGCTGTCAAGCCCGTCGAGACCTGGGCCTTGGTGGTTCGTGGCCGTGGGAGTTAGACCGCCAAGGAAGTGGTAATTAGACTGGTGAGCGAGATCGGACACACTTTGAGGGAGCGAGTACATGAAATCGAGGCGGTCAGTTGCGGTGGGGTTCTTTTACGGACCCCAAACAAGCGCGAAAATCGCCCAGAACGGTAAGTTCGGAGGCGGGGTTAACGGTTTTGGTACCTTAGACGTTGGGCCCGCGGGTCATCGTTCATACGGTTGACACGAAAATCAGCCCTGACTTGTTCGTGGGTGATCTGTACGAGAAAAACTCAAGGGCAAAATGATCCAGGAGGCTTTCAAGGCTGATGTACGGCTCCATAGCGGTCCGTGGGACTCGACCAAGCGTGAAGCAGTCAATGTTGTCCTGGAGGGCCAGGCTTCGGCCATGAAATCTCTGCTGGTTTCACAGAGCTGCTACATCGGCCGGTTTTCATTCCGTGTGCGTGCAATAGACGTCGTGTCTAGCTGTTTCAAGTATCTGTCTTTTAACCACTTTAGAAAGAAGTGCCGTGCAAAGGAAGATGTTTGCTTCCAGGGGCATATGGCCAGGGACTGTTTTAATCCAGTCTCGTGCCTCAACTGCGCCTTCTACAATTAAATTGTGGTAGACGCGTCGCTGCAATGGCAGAACTGGGGAAGGTCATTTGTGACAGTATTGCTCTTGTACAGGAGCCCCACGTAGCCTATAACGGGGAGCGCGGGTTACCTGCATTTATGCGGGTATTTCCTGATACAAGGTATAATGCTGCAGTCATTGTCAATGGCATCGATTTGGATTGTACAGAAGTTTGTAGCTCGGAATGGGGGTTTATGTTTCTCTTGAAGGCGATTTCGGTCGTCTTCTCCTATCTAGCTTGTACTGTAAGTTTAGCGAGCCTTTGGAGCCCTAGCCGACGCTAATGCTGGTTTTGTTCAGCAAGGTAACCGGCGCTACATCCGGCCATCCAGATTTTAGACTGGATAGAAGGTCAGTCCGTCCTTGAGTGACCATAACTACATTGAAGTTATGCTCACTTATGAACGGATTGAAGGTAGCAGCGAAGGCATCAAGCGGTGGCGCACCAGGAACGTTAACTGAGATGCACATGGTCACACATCGTAGCTGCGTCTGCCGATGTGCCCTTGGAGGCCTTTTATCGAATGACGAAGCGTAGGCAGGTATCAACGATTGCTGAGATTGCTGTTCATCGCGTCAACGACGGTCTCCTTCCTAGCGTGAGGCGTACTAGGAGGAGAATAAGGTGGTGGACACAGGAGTTAAGTCGGAAGAGGAGGGAAGTCCGACGCCTCAGGAAACGTTTCCAGAGGGGTAGACGGACAGAGGCCGCCGACTTGGACCAGCTCAGGTCTTCGTAAAGAGCCGGACTTAACGAATATGAGCAAATGCGGACATCCCTATCGCATCTGTAGAGAAAAGGTAAATAACATGGAGGTCTCAGAAATAAAGGATGGCGATACCATCCTGACTTCCTGGGTGGACTGCGTTCAGACAGTTCAATTATGTTGAAAACATTCATCCATCGCATCGAACCCCAGTCATGTCCATCACAACTCCTGGATGGTGGTGATGTTAGCTAGATATTTATCAGTGACATCCGCTAATCGGATAGAATCGCTTTCTGTGTAAAGAGTGTGGACATTCCAGATGCATATCGTGGTCTTAAACTGTTTGCAAGTATCGTCAGCATTTAGTTGTCCGTTTCTTTATTTGCTTTCGTTTTTCAAGGATGTTTTTTAATTTATTTATTCTAGTGATGGGACTGACAACGATCATTAGCCTGGTATTAGTGGAGTTTCAGTAACAGATCTTACCTATGACCATTTAGGATTCTCGACTAGTCGCTTTCTCACTTTAACTAGCATCTGTCGAGTATCCTATGACATTATATTTGCTCGAAGAACACAAGTCGTGAGCTGCTTGCGAAATTCTGCTAAGGGTACTGGCTACTGCCAAGTGAATAACGATCAGAAAGTCCAAATTAGAAACAAAGTGTGTATAGTGCATTCAATAATGGGCAGAATGTAAATAATATTATTCCATGTTCTGGGTCTTATGCACACATTTTTTAATTTTTTGACACAGTTGTATTGGCTTGGGTTGATATAAGTGATATGCCAAAAAAGAAATTTTAGAAAATTTAGAAAACTTCTATTAAAACATGTACAGTTTATAAAAAAAGTCTTTTCAAATAAAAAATTTTTTAGGAATTTCAACTTCAATGAAAAAAAAACAACAAAAAAGCATATTATTAGTTTGTTGTTTTTTTTATGTAACTGTTTTTTTGTCTGTTGTCGACAAGAAGGTGCCGAAACTGCAATAAAAATACATGCACACTTACAACAACAACGCTACAAACAAATCTACCTGCATTAAGTGGTGTAAAAAAAGTGTTAAAAAAAAACAAAGAAAAGAAGAACCGTTAGTTTTTTGCTCATTACTTACAAAGAAATGAAGTTTTGAGTATTCTAAGTGCAGTTGGTAGTGTTTATTCATAAAATTGAGCGCGTACAAACAACTAATGATCACGGAATTAAATAAATACAATGCCAGGAAAACGACTCGACAAAAATATTACACAGCTAGTTTATTACAATTATTACAAAGGAAAATCTCACAAAGAAATTGCTGAAATGCTCTCCCTCAACTTATTAACCGTGCTGAAAAGGAGCGTAGGCTTGAGCCGAAAGAAACACCAGGCAGACCAAGAAAAGTCACGCGTCGCATTGAGCGTAAAATTTTGAAAACTATTGATGAAAATCCACTTTCCAGCACTAGAGGAATTGCTCTTGAGATTAATAATGAGTGTGGAGTAAGTATCTCTCATCAGACCATTCGAAACGTGCTGCAAAACCACCAATACTTTTCAAGAGTTGCCTGGAAAAAAACCTTCGCTTTCCGCGGTAAACATTGAAAAAAGATATAAATTTGCATTGAGCACATTTCTTTTCCTCCGGAGCACTGGGATGATGTTATCTTTTGCGACGAGACAAAGGTGATGCTTTATTACCACGATGGACTACAAAAAGTTTGACGGAAACCTCGGATGGCCTTAGAAAATAAAAATATAATACCTACTGTGAAGTTCGGAAAATTATCTGTTATGGTGTGGGGTTGTATTTCAAGCAAAGGTGTTGGCGAAATAAGAATTTTGGATGAAATAATGACGAAGGAAGTCTACTTAAATATTTAAAAAAATGAATTGAACACCAGCGCACGAAAATTCGATTTTGTAGACCTAGGAAATCCCGAAAGGTTAAAATATAAATTATACCAAGATAATGACCCAAAACATAAATCGTATACGTGCAGATCCTGGCTATTGTATAATTGCAGAAAAGTAATTGAAAATCCAGCACAAAGCCCTGATTTAAACCCAATAGAAAATTTGTGGGTCCACCTTAATAAAAAAGTCGGAAAAAGGTTTACAAAAAACAAACAATAGTTAATAAGATTTATTAAAGAAGATTGGGCCAAAATACCAGGCGAATATGGTATACCAAAACTGATCCAGCCAATGGTAGACGCTTGCAATCAGTAATTGATGCTAAAGGAAAGCACACGAAGTATTGGCAGCCAAAAAAAAAAAATTTTTTTTCACATATTCAGAAAGCATTTTTCTAAATTTAATGTAGTTTTGAAAACATTTATTTTACACCATGAAACCTGAATCATTTTTTTAATTTATAATTATTACCGAAACTTTGAAATTATTTTTTTTTTATGTAAAATATTTAAAAATATCTTTCTTTATAGGTACATAAATAAAAAAAAACGGATGAAAAAGTTATTTACTTATATAAAAATAAGAGTTTCTCTTAAAGCTTTTAACTTTTTATAGTGTTGAAAACACTTTTTTTACAAACTGTATGTTTAAAACTGAAAAGTATTGTATCAACTGAAATGTATCAAGTCCTTTAGCTCGATTTATGAATATATTTATATATGCACTATACATACCTTAAGTCCTTTAGCTCTATTTATAGCTCTTAGGGGCCTCAACACACGTAGGACTCGTAAAATTTTCACGAATGAAATCGCATTCGAACTAAAAAATATTACAAGCATTTGGGTTGTTACTTTCAATTTACATACATATGTGGTGATTCGTACTTACCTGAAACCAATTGATATTAGGGAAACGCATACAACAAGAAGATCAAGCAAGTTAAATGCTGAACGGCAAAATGCTCCATCATGTAGAGCAAACCCATAAGAAATCAATTTGAGCATCAGTTCTATTGTGAAAACAGACGTGAAGAAGTAATCGAATTTATTCAAAACCTGAAATATAGGGATATTTGTTATAATAGACTTTTTGTAGCACAAAACAGCTTTGTTCAAAAATTATACAATTGAAAAATTCTCCAAATTTCTATCAACCGAAAGCGAATTAAAATACATATGTTAATTTGATACCATTTAATGCGCAGTATCAGTATCACTCAGTTGCCAACCGTTCACAGTCAAGTCCGATATTTTCATAGAAACGTTTTTGTACTGTAAAACTAAAGTGCCATTCAGAATAAATGGTTCGTTACTAATAAAGCCAGTATCATTAAATTGGTTTAATGATGTAATTCAATCGATCGTTGGAAAATGGTTATTTATTTTTATCTGTCTGCCCGAAGGAATAAAGATATTTGACTTGAATAAAAATGTTACACACAGAAGGATGCATCTCAAGTACCTATCATCTTTTCACAAATTAATTTTTTATACTTTAGCTCCATACTCGTAGGTTGAAGTAACTCAAATTTTTATCCATTGCACCGTATTACCACGTTCCTTCTGGTGCCTCCAATACAAATGGACATTTAGTCCAAATGTTCTTAGATTCGCATCTCTTACACGGCTGAACTAAATTCATACCAATTTGGTACACAATGAGCGTTTGCCAAAGTAATTCCTCACAATGAAAATTGTTAACATTGCCACACCCCCTTTGGCGCCACTCATACATGTTAGCCGATTTTCCCAAATGCAATCTTTCCTCTTTATTTTCTAATCAGTTAGCCGTAGTGGCGCAAATTCTTGTTTAATGTATTAACTTACAATTTTCTGTAATCCATTAGACAAATTAACCATGTAACAACGTCCTTTCGGGTAATTCCAATACAAATTAAAGATTTAACCCATATACTCTTAGCTCCGTCTTTCTAGTAATTGTTCCGAATTCAGTTAAATACGGCACAAATTGTGCGTTTGATAAAGTAAGTTCTTGGAAAGTGAAAGGGAAAGTGGATGGCAGTGCCCCATTCCTTCTGGTATCTCTCATACAAATTATCCGATTGTGTTCCCTAAGCTCCTTTATAATTTTACCTACATATTTTAAGTTCGTATCTTTTATTCAATTGCAGACTTAGTTTTTGCGACAGTTTTTTTCAAAGAATTTGGGAACTCATCAAGTCTATTTTGGCACCCCTCATATTCTCTCACTAACACAAAATTTTGGGTGGAGGTATATGTAAGTCAGAGTGGAATGAAGAGTGGCTATGGGGAGTGTTTCCTAAATATGCTGTTGTCAATACTTGGAATATTCTTTTTATTGCATATTGTTATTTAATTACAATTTGTAGAATTTGTAGAAAGTGTGGTTGTTCCGAAATATGAGTTAACATATGTTATGGGAATACTTATAATATAAATTAATAAACTGTTTATAGAAGCAATCTTAATTTTGGCGAATTCGAAGATTTCTTATAAGTGTACAACTGGTACAGAATTTTTTTTCGCCATATTCGACAATATTAATTGGGCTATTAGGGATGTAAATGAATCCACTATTCCTACTATTGCGCAATGAATGGCACAATAATTAATTTTACAATACGATTTTTTGTTTTTGTTAATTCGTTTATTTTTCGTTATGGTTATTATTAGCTTATTAATTATACTCTACCTATCGTTACCCCACAATGCATTACACCGATCTACAAATTTGGAAAATAAAATTGACTGCAGAAACAGACCATATTTTTTTAACTAATCTGGGCGTGCTGAATTCGAATCTGACATAAAAATTGGGCTATCACGTCTTGTTCATTTTTTATCGCATGCTGGCACCGCTGTAAAACAGTCAATTCTGACACTACAATTTCACAATTATTAATTTGAAAGATGCCCACATTCATTCTAAATCTTCATAATAGTAGGTATTTACGCTTTGTGTGTGGTTAATATTTGGTTCGGAAAAAAGGATATGCAATATCAGAATTATTAAAATATGCATACCGATATTATTTTGGTTTTGCTGTCAGAAACTTGAACAAACCGTGGAACTGTTTTATACAAGTGGTCAAATGGCAAGATTAATTTTTAATTTTTCTATTTCAGTACTTTGGATAGAGCCAAGCAACCACCAAACTAATTGGTACTTCTATTTAACAAAAGTTGATGGATTCGATGTCCCTTAGGTTTCCAAAGCAGTTCAACGTCCATCAAATGATCCATTACCAGAACGCCATTTAGTTACTCAAGCTGAGCTGAATAATCTAATTCGGAATTTACATTTACCGAAGCAAGGCGCAGAATTACTAACTTCACGCATGAAACATATTGCAGTTGGGGCAAAAGTAACAATCTTAGAGATAGAAGCTTGGAATTGCATTGCTATTTTGAAAAGAAACACTCTATTCTATAGGTATACTGTACTGATGTTGATGGGGTATTTCAAAAAATGGACCAGCCATATCACAAAACTGAACAGATATTATTTATTGATGGCTCTAAGTACAGTTTAAAGGCTCTCCTTTTGCATAATGGGAATGAAAAACCATCAATACCAATTGCTCATGCCATTAATACAAAGGAAAATTACGAATCAATGACTGAAATTTTGACATAACTCAAATACAACGATAATAAATGGCTGATCAGTGGTGGCTTTAAGGTGTATAATTTAAATTTCTTTGTATATGATATATAGCATAGATTACCGTAAATAACTGTAAATTAATCTGTTTCAGGTGATTGTTTTTTTTTTTTTTGACTGGTATGCAAGGAGGTTTCACAAAATATTGTTGTTTCCTTTGTCTATGGCATAGTCGCGCTACATGTCATCATTACGCCAGAACAGTGGCCAAAAAGAACTGAGTATTCACCAAGAAAACAAAACATTTCAAATAAACCATTAGTTGATCCAAATGACGTTCTTCTTCCGCCGCTGCACATAAAATTGAGCCTTTTTAAGCATTTTGTCAAGGCATTGGACAAAGATGGTGCAGCATTTAAATATTTGTTAGCGGTTTTTCCTAAAGTTACATATGGAAGCTGTTGAATGATGATAATTTTTCACAATGTTTATTGAAGAAAGAATGTGCAGCATAGAAATCTTTCAAGAGCATCGTGAACAGTTTTCTTAAAAACAATAAGAGTGAAAACAACGGACAAATTGTTGCTGAATTATTAAAAAATTAAAAAAAAAATTATCACGAATTAGGTGCACAAATGTCACTCAAACTGCATTTTGATTTTTTCCACAAAACCTGGGTGCGGTGAATAAGGGAAGATTTAAGATTTAATAAAAACTATAAGAAATTATCACGGATTTTGGGACAAAAGCATGCAGGGAGGATATTGCTGGACTCGAACGGGTCAAACTGAATCAACAAAATGCAAACGACGTTGAAATAATGCCATTCACATTTGAAAATTCGTTGATTTTTAAATAAACTATGGGTTTTTTATGTAAAAAACTTATAGAAACACTTTTTCTGTATCTCAAAAACCTGGCGTGATAGAAAAAAACTAATTACTGATTCGAATTCAGCCCACCAAATTACCCTGGGAAAGACATTTGGTTGCTCCAGTCCAAAACCTTGTTGACTAGTGTAATTTTCCCCCAGTCGAAAAATTGTTTTTTTCTTAACCAAAGTGCGATTTTCACAAAGTATCATGCCACAGATACAATAGAACTACTACCGATGAACCTGAATATCCATTATGGAGAATTCATCATTATGATTATGATGTGAATAATATTATAGTAATGGTGTGCATTTTCTCCATATAAGGACAT
>JAHXMU010000735.1:381873-449856 GCA_019455685.1 Philornis downsi | reverse complement strand
AGATGGCAAGCCAGATGGGATCAGTCACACAAGGGTAGAGCCACGTATGCTTTTGTGCGGGATGTTTGTTTCGTCAATGGGAATCCTGACTTTGGTTTTAACCTGAGTCTGGGTTTCATATTGACGGGGCACGGTTCTCTGAACGAGTTTCTGCACAAAAGAGGCCTGGCTGACAGTAGTGCTTGTGACTGTGGGCATCAGACAGAGGATTGGAAGCATGTGTTGTGCGACTGTCCTCTGTATGATGATATTAGGGATTTGGACGCATTAGGGATTGTGAGGGTTGGGGATAGTTGGGACGTGACGGACATGACATCGTCAAGAGATAGACTGGCTGGAGCTCGTCACTTTGCAGGCAGGTTGTTTGCAAGGCGCCGGGCTAGGAGGGAGCGTTAGGGGTTATCTTTGTGGGTTAATTGGGGTTAGGGATTGGGGGCTCTGCTGTGAAGATGCACTGTCATGTGTGTTGCGCAATGTGCAATGCATGTGGAGGTGTGTTGGAGTAGCATCCCTCTGTACTCTTCTTCTTCTTATTCTTCTTTTCTTCCCTTCCTCTATTCTTCTTCTCTTTTTCAGTTTTGTAGGCGTTTGCATTGCGGGAAGGCATGTAGCTGCAAATTGTTGCAGGTGCATGGCTGCGCTTTGTGCAGACGGCTACGGTGGACGACCAGTTCCATGCGAGGTATGATGTAGCGAAACTGGAGCAGCTTTTGTCTGCGAAACCCTGACCAGAGGGTTTTTCATTTTCTGGTAGCACGGGAGACCAGGGGCCCCAGGAACATTTTGTTCTTGCCTGGTCGTGGTGTAGGACCCCTTGTGGGAGCATCGTGCTGGCTGTGGTTGTCTGAACATGCGTTTCTACGGATCTTGCATTATTTCAGGATCTCCTGAAGGTAATGCGAGAACTTGGGAAACACTGTTCTTCGTCTATCCGAGGTGTCTAGATAGGCCTCACTCCTACCCGGGAGGAAGTTCGCTTCATACCAGTGACTTCAAAGGTACTTTGGCAGAGAGAGGAAATATGCCCCGAGGAAATTTTTCTAAGGGGACTGTTTCCTATTTCTAAGGTGCTTCGACTAATCCTTCCGGGATTAGTTTGAGTTCCCCAAAGGGGCGCTGGCTGTCGCAAACACGTTCAAGAACAGTCCCATGTGTGGTGGCACACCGTGAGTAAGGCTATCAAAGCGAGATCCACGTTAAACCCGACAATTGTTGTCCCTATCTACTATCTAGCGAAACCACAGCCAAGGGAACGGGCTTGGAATTATTAGTGGGGAAAGAAGACCCTGTTGAGCTTGACTCTAATCTGGCAGTGTAAGGAGACATAAGAGGTGTAGAATAAGTGGGAGATATTGACCCTTGTGGTTCTTTATCGCCAATGAAATACCACTACTCTTATTGTTTCCTTACTTACTTGATTAAGTGGAACGTGTATCATTTCTTAGCCATTATACGGATATATTTATATATCTTATGGTATTTGGTTTTGATGCAAGCTTCTTGATCAAAGTACTAAGAGTTTGTTATATAATCGTAAACAAATTTCGATGAGATGATGGCATTTCGGTGCTATTGTCAATATTTGAAATTTAGTGTAATGTAACCAATAAGCGAGAAACGAGTTTCATCGCAGAAGAAAGTTTTGCTCGAGAAGTCAATATTGACTTTTTGAATGGTCAGCCGGCTTTAATTGTTGCGTGAGTTGGACCCTATAGGGATGGAGGTGCAAACTACGCCATAATGAAACGTAAGATAGGCCCAACGGCTGAGAACACCGTGGAATCGACGAATTCTGATTATCCGCCACCCTTTCACCAACATAAGCTATATTTTCGCCAGTGGTTACATTGCGATGATGCACAGACCTGACCAGATCTGCAACGCTTCCAACCTCTTCAAATTTCTTTATAATCGTGCCAATTCCTTCCAGAGGGAAATCGATTATGGCGATCATAATCACCCAGTAATGCACGAAGAGTTTTCACGTTTGAATCAAATTTTAGCAAGTTTTATCATTTTTACGCTTTCTCCAGTTCCTAAATGATTATACGACTTTAGATGACAGGTATTTAACAGCTGACAGCCTTGCCAGGCTGGCGGTTTTGAAAACACTAAATGGATAATCCTTTATTACAAACTGAGAAATATATATTGTTAATGAAAGTTAATTTAATATGTTATTAATTAATTAAATTAGTTAAATATTTTGTTCGGAACGAATTTTTCATAAGTTTAACGAGACTGTGCAATAAAAAGCTTACTTCCAAGGTTCGTTTTGCCGCATTTATGTAAATTGGTTATAAATTGAATAACCGGTTTACTAGATGAAGTGAAAAGCTTAGTTTTTGAGTCTATATTCGGCAAAATTTTTTTCGTTCGACTAAATGTTAAATTAGATATTAACTTAATATTAAAGCGTTAACCAGTTACTTACAAGATTCCTACTCGCATCGGATCTAAGGGGGTCTTCCGCAGCCAACATTGCAGATGAGAACATAATACAGCAAAGGATGAAGTTAGCAAAGTTGCTATGATTACACAGTTTGTGACAGAAAACACGAAATCTGCGTATGGAATAATTTTTTTATGTATTACTAGTTAATTTTTTTTGTTGCATGGCGATGCAATACTTTGCATTAAAATATACTTAATACTAATTATTATAATATTTATATAGATAACCTGTTCGTCTGCGAAAATAAAAAGAACGACGTTCCAGCCGGTATGGGTTGTACTTTGGTGCCGGTATCGATCTCCGATAATCGCCTTGGTCTGGCGCCAACAGCTTCCTCCGATCCTATTTAAGTTTTTACTTGATTACAATCATTTACATAAGTAAGCATACATATAGAATTTGTCACAACACATTTGTTATTTGATACAATCAAGTCAATAAAGCTTAGATTGATTCCATTCCATCGAGGGCTAACGATTTTGTCGAATGGTATGTAGGTTTAGTATGGAACACCAACTATCTTAACAACGTACATGTTTGGGTTGTGTAAATATTTATAATAATACCGTAAGTGCTATTGAATTTAAGAAGGAACTTCCACCAGGTATTGAGTTTTTTACTTTATATTGGAGAAGTGTCGGCATCCTTAGTGGATGTGGGGTTTGCCAAAGTGGCTAATGTGTGTGTAATTAAATAAGTTAGAACTATGTTTTATTTCCCGTTTCCTGGGATTTTGCATTATGTTTCAATGTTCACAATGATGCATAAAGAAATTATTTCATATACGAGCTGACTGACTTTCGGACCTCATCCGAAAACAAATATCCATGTTTCCTTAAGCAACGTGTATTTGATGCTGTAAACCACGTTGCTTTACACTAACAGTGTAGTTCGCAAACACCATTTTATCTAATTGGCTACATATAACCATAGAAATATAACTTGTTTCAAACAAATGTTTATATTTCACCAAAATAAATGCGATTCCTTTCGACTGAGTCGAAATATTTTTTAAAACGAAGGTAACCGTAAATTTTCTCTTTCAAAAACATCAGTAGTGACCGGACACTTTTATTCAATTTGCAAACTTATTCTTTTGTGGGGCTCGTATGGATCAATTAATATACTTTACGGAGGTGATGTTAAGATTGGTAAATTATGTTTATTTTATGACAAATTACTATTACTCAGTTTAGAAAAGAGCCAAGAAATAAACATTTAATGCCAGATGTTGTTTTTATGTGATTTTGTTTTTTATATGTTGGAAAATTGGGGAATTTATGCAAACTTAACAAAATTTTACAGTTCGTAATGGCATTAAGCTATTCATTGTCAAACACACGCTGTTAATGTTGTCTATACAAAACACGGAGCTCACACGATACAATGTTCATAATACCTCGACTCGCCAGCAAGCCAGGCAAATGAACATCGCTAATCGACTTAAAAGTAAGAAAATGCATTTGGTCTAAAGGCATTTAAGTTAGTAAAAGTAAACTATCGCTCATAACAAATGGCTGATGCTAAAATCGTAAAGTAAATTGTGCGAAATTCGAACTTCGGATATAATTTGAATAAGAATTATTGCGGAGCAGGCACGCGATTAAAGAGAATTTTGCGAAATACTACTTTAAGGAGACCAAGAAGTTAGAACTGAAATAAAGTTAAAGTCAAGAAATTGTGTGTGTCGTGATATGCGCTCTATAAAGAGAAATTTCCGGAAATTCGTACTTTTAGATGTAAAAGTGGGAATTAAGAGGTAAAAAGCCGTCATGGTTTAAAAAGAGTGATTGAAGCTAAAACCATTAGTCTATTTGTCTCACGTTCTAATCGTTCCATGTTCGGAGGAATTTTGAAATTCGTTATTTTTAGACACAAAGAAGGAAAAAAGGGGCTTAAATCGTACATCTGTCTGAATTCAAATGGCAGAAACTGAAGTTATGACAAGAACGAACAAGATATCACGTCCCTCATTAAATCGCTGAAATTAGAATCGTGGAAATTGGCAGGGAGACTCCCCTCCCCTGCCAGTTCTAAATAAACTGCGAAAAAATGCAAATTTAAAATTATTTTTTACTTAAAACGTGGGTTCATGCATACGAGATAAACATTTTTCAAAATTCGTACCATTAGGGGTAAAAATAGGGTAAAGCGAAAAGAATGGCTAGAGATAGGATCAGGGAAATCGATGTCCGCAGTGCCCTTCAAGAATAACGAGGCGGTAAAAAATGGGTTTTCATGCTTTTAGTGGTGAAAACGGTTAAAAATAGATAAACTTGGTACTATCGCCCAGCTTTTAGAGCCAAAATCAAGAAAATTGGTGTACGCATTCCTCTTCCACGAGGGTTTAACGTGAGTCTTGCCGTGAAGGCCTTATCCACGAACCCGAGACCTGCATACGGGTATCCCTATCACTCCCGGTACCAGACAAAGCCTCTGGTCAAACCTTGTAGATAAATTAACTCTGTAGATAATCTACTTCCAGTTTCAACCCCTCGCGGCCCAGCGACTGGTGCCCCCGTACACGAGCACACAGCTGCCAACAATCAAGCTGAACGGGATTGTGGAATCAACATGACGAACTCAAACTCCAGGTCAGACTAACTTGAGAACGTCAGCAGACCCACTTGCCAGAATTACGTTGCAGTAGCCCTACGCCAAGCAAACGCTCTGGAAGCAAACACCGTTGCTCTAGTCAAAACACCCTGAGTAGAGAGCATATTGCTGACTATCCAGTCATCCCCTGACCTGGTTATCGCTAATCCCTGGAGGTCCCTTTTATCTACATATAAGAGACATTCGCACAAAACGTGCCGCCAGTCTTCGACTGGTGCACCACAGTTGCACGACTCGCGATCGGACAGGGCTCTCTTATGCAGGAAGGCATTGAGTGACCCATGTGCCGTAAGTAGATACCCTTTCCTGACCCATATGCATCCCAGTTAACGTTCCTGGTGCGCCACCGCCTGATGTCTACTCTGCTACTTTCAATCCGTTCCGTGAGCAGAACTTTAATATAGTTATGGTCACTCACGGACGGACTGACCTGCCATCTGGTCCGAAAACTGGATATGGCTGCGCTATTCACAATCGTCACATCAATATCGCTAACTCAATGCCCACTATCGAACGTCCCCTAGAGAGCATTTACTCACTTAGCACCTCATCCCGAGATTGGTAACCCACGTCGGGGAAGATGCGTTCGCGTCCAAACCGAAGATTATAGGGTTACCACTTGAAAGTGGTAACATTGTATCCATATACGCCAGATATGGTTCCAAAGGCTCGTTAAACTTGCAGTGCAAGCTAGCTATGTGGGGACTACCGAAATCGACTTCAACAGAAACACAAACCCTCCATTCCGAGCTACAAACTTCTGTACAATCTAATTGAACGTCATTGACAATGACTGCAGCTTTGTCTTTTATAAGGATATACCCGCATAAAAGCAGGGCTATGTGGGGCTCCTGTATAAGAGCAATACTGCAGCCGTTGTCACAAATGGTCTTTCCCAGTTCCGCCATTGCAGCGACGCGTCTACCGCAATTCAATTGTAGAAGGCAAGTACCCATCTTAATGCCTTGCTTTCGCCCTGGCTACCATTGCGCAAAACAGGGGACAGCCCTCAGACACCATACGGTGATCCGAGGGCTCCCGCGAAGAGCGCAGTTACGGCACGAGACTGGGTTGAAACAGTCCCTGGCCATATGCCTATGCTGGCCACAATGAAAGCAGACATCTTCCTTCGCCCGACACTCCTTTAAGAAGTGGTTGAAGGACAGGCACTTAAAACAGCTTGGCACCAAATCCATCGCACGTACGCGGAAAGAGTACCAGCCGATGTAGTAGCGCTGTGCCGTCAGCAGCATGGCCGAAGCCTGGCCCTCCCACCGACGACTATGGAGACGGACACCAGACTTGAAAGCCTCCGTGTGATTTTGCCTTTGAAATTTTACTCGAAGAGATCACCCATGAATAAATCAGGGGTAATCTTCGAGTCCACCCCCTGGACAATGACACGCTGGTCTAATGTCTCAGGTACCGAGATATTCAAACCCGCCTCACCGCAATAAGCCCCCACCGCCACGGATTGCCTTGGTCTCATGCACCCGCTCCTTCAACGTGGGTCCGACCTCGCTCACGAGCCTGCTACCTCTTCCTTGGCGGTCTGACCCTCACGGCCACGAACCACCAAGGACCAGGTCTTGACCTGCTTAGCAGCAACTGGTGCAGCGGTTGATGATCGTGCTGCCGGTGCCTTCGCTACGGAGGCAGCTGCCACCGGAGCTCGAGCAACCGGAGGCGCCGTCTGATCAGAACCCGCGGGACGCACCGCATTTCCACTGCTGCTCGCCGCTGCACCCATCCGCAACATCGGTGCGGCCCTTAAGGCGCTCGTTCTCCGCAACGAGCTCCATAACCAGATTCTGGTACTCCGCAGAGTAGTCCAGTATCTGCTTCAGCAGTGCAATGTCCAAATCCTCCTGCTCGGTAAGCGTGGAGGATTCTACGGGCCCTCCCAATCGTCCCCAAAGCACGTACCGAATCAGCTCCGTGGGGCTTCTTTCTTGACGTCGACCCCTCCAGATTCGCCAGATCTTCCAATGAGGAAGATATGGGAATCGTTGTCGACTTCCCTGCCGCTGCCCTCTTCACTAGGGGTGACCTCACCTTAGGTGATCCCACCTCAGCAGACCCCTCTCCGCTTGCTCCTGCCTCCTCATCACTCCCCTTCCCCTTATGCCGCCGTTTACTGGACATCCCAGAAGCAGACGACATTTCTGCCTCTGACGCAGTATACACGGCGAAGCCCCCCCCAGCCGCCGGCGTCGCCTTCTTCCCCCGGCCGACTATAAGGCCAACAGAGGTATCCACTCCTATAAGCTATAGCACTGATAGAAATAATCACACTGTACTCACCCAATTTACAGTTGCTTTTTAGCAACAATACACACAATGAGTGGACTAATAAGCAACTTGTTTACAAAATTAAAAATCTTGTAAGCCAGATACCGTAATTCACTTATCACACTACAGTTGCTTTGTAGCAACAACTATCACTGCAAGGCAGTCACCAAAAATTTGTTTACAAATTTAGCAAAACTTGTAAACAAGATGCCGTTGCTTCACAAAAACAATTGCACTACAAGAATTTGCAATGCAATCAGAGTAAAGGTAACTCCGAGAACTTCACTTGTCTCACTATCACTATTCACTCACTGGAAAAATTACTAAAGTTGTCGATGCGCGGATACGTCCGGTCTGTACGAAAGCACTCAGCTGCATGAAACACGTGGTAAGAAAGGGGTTTTCAGAATTCTTTCTTTTAGGGGTAGGAAGGGGGTAAAACAGAAAAGAAAAATAGACAAATAAACCAGCTCAGCGGCCAGAGCTAGAATCACAAAAATTGATGTCCACATTTCTTTTCCAGAATAGAAATACGCTAAAAAGGGATTTTTCGAAATTCGGACCTTCAGCAGAAAAAACGGCTTAAAAGGAATAAATGGATAGAGCTACACTAATGAAAATGTGTACCCATACCCCTCTTGCAAATCGATAATTAGCAAGTTTTCAAATTGATTCTTGTAAATGGTGTTTAAATGGAACCACCGATCAGCCTAATCATGTAAACATGCATATAATCATGAAAACTGTTTTACATGTACAAAATGTAAATGTATAAAAATGGTACTCTCGTCCGCAGCAAAAGACTAGAGGTATGTTGACATAATTACGGGATTGTTTAATGTAAATAAGAGTAGAAACAGAACAAAAATTTTATCATTATGACAAATGACTGAAACTACAATCGTGAAACTGCGTCTGTGTATTATAGAATACACTACTTTTATGGTGTAGTCACGCTCAAGAAAGAAATTTTTCGAAATTCGAATTTTTATAAAATACGGAACAAAAAGTAAGGAATAATATTTACAGTATCGCCAACAACAGAAGGGTAAAGCCTTCAACCGGAATTTTTGTGTGTAGATTCACTTACCGGCGTAGATAGGGTATGAGGAATAATTTATGAAAATTCGTGTATTTAATGGACAAAACATTAAGACTACTGGAAACAACACATTAAATGCAAATGTTAAATGTTATTTTTCAGATGTAGACGTAATAATGTAACCATTTCGAACAGCTGGAACAAACATTTGGAGTTAAAGTCATAAAATTGGAAGTGTAGATTCCTTTGTCGACATATGCGAGCGATGAAGGGGAATTTTGACGTAAAACGGGGGAAAAAGATGCTTAGAAATGAAAGTGCGCCATAAATGTGTTTCTTGTAGGTCATACTAGCGCAATGTTTGCAGATATTTTGAAAATCGTTCCTTTAGGTTATAAACAATTTCAAAGTAACATATACCTAATCTGAGCTGCGATAATGGGAAGAATAAAAAGTATAATTCTGCGAAAACTTCATTCGTAATTTCGTAAAATATTTTTAGAAATTTATGATAGAATATTTTTTCCAGGCTATTCTAACGTGGAAATATCTATTCAAAAAAGATTACATTTAAGGAATAATAAAATGAAATTTGTCAGTTGATCTACCTACTTTAAATATTTTTCCCAGAAAATGTGGGATAATCGTAACGTTAGCATTACAAAGATGTGATACGATCGATATACATATAAAACTGGCAAAAGGGCAATTTTAGTAATACATGACTTATTTTGACGTTATCTAATGCAGTAACCATCTTCGTTACTCTGTTAGAAACCGGGCGCAGCTTTTCTCCTACTTTTAAACTTTATAAAAGATCAGACATAATCACTGTGTGTACAGCATGATTTTTAACAACTGTCGAGAGAAATGAATTTCACTTTAGAAATAATTGAATTTAATTAAATGAGGAACAATTTCTACATAAATGTGGTGATCTCACAAAATACTTTTAGACGGACATAACTGCAAATGTTACATACTGACCGCTGCTAGTAATGATATGCATATAATTCCACAATATGTCCCTGACTTGAAATTGATAATTGTTGATCTTAACGTAGTCAAATAAAATCTTTATAATTGTTCCCCAGGGATATTATGTTTCGGTAAACAACTATTTTGTACACATTAGCAAGTGCCCACTATTCGTACGCAGGAAGGAACATTTTAAATAAAAATGGGATTTGAAGTTATATTCTTCTTCAATTTGTTGTGCCAATTTTTACGATTTCGACTTTAGTGATTTGATCCAGTCATGCTCTCAACAATTATAATTTCAGACAACTCAGGTTACTTTATTATCACTGCAGCACTTTAGTTCCCTCTCATTCATAAATTCTGCAAGGAAAATAAGTTGTTCTAGATCAGATAGGCAGCAAAATAAATGTCAAGCCCGGTCTTGTCGGCTTGAGCATTTCGATGTAGTCTGTAGTTAGACTGTTGCCCCATTTATTTTCTGTTAGAATTTGAAAATTTGAATATTAATGATGTTCTATTACAGAATGCATTATTCTAGTTTCATGATATCAGTTCCAATTCATCAGTAAAAGCAATCACACTTCATTGTGCAATTTTCTCAGTGACAGAACTCACATCAACAAAAGAGAGCATAATACTCTTCTCACTCAATGAACATAACGAACATATGCGATTTGTCTCCATTACTTTTATGTGTGAAATAAAAACTAAAAACTATACATAAGAAAGTAGAACCAAAATAAAATAACCAATATCTACAAATGGGAGGTCAAACCTAGGCTATCCTCCGGATCAAGTGATCTCTTAATATCAACCACTTTACTAAAGACAACAAAAAAAAAATTAACGATTTAACTTTATTATTATGATCACAATTAATAATAAACAAACTAAAGTCCAACAACATATCCAGCGAAGTTGGCGGCAAATTAGAAACTTTAAAAAATATTTCCTTATTCTTTATTCAAAAAGTAGTAGATGGCGTTTGCAAGACCTGTAAAAAAAACGGTGATGCTGACATATCAATAAAAACTAAGAACAATGTACAAGCAGGGAAACTTATTACTTTGACCTCTCTGTCATCTAACATTCAAATTGAAGTGCGCGAACACTGCCTTTATATTCTCTAAAGGCGTAATGTACTCAATCGACTTGAAGAGAATGGATGAAACTGAAATGCTGTTATAAATTAACGCAAAAAATACCGAAAACCAAAAAAGTTACCATTCTCCCTAAAAATATTTAAATTAGAGACAAAAAAGCATAGAAAGAAAAAATTCAAATGGAATTGGGAATATAGAGAAACTAAGCTTAAAACTAAAATGTTTGCAGAAGATACTGAATCCAGCTGTTCACGTCATTGATATAAAGAATAACAAAGTGTGGTATACGATTGTGCAGATTAGGGAGTTTAAAAATAAAATAACAATTCATAATACATATTCTCCATCAAGTAATTTTAATGTTATCGTTAGATATATTACAGTTGAATATGAAAGGTTCCCATAGGAATTATGCTCAATTACAAATACTACATCAATTGAAGAATCTCGTATTACTCATAAATTAAATATCCCTATATTCAATAATTTCTCAATTCAAATTGCTATGGTGGTGTATGCATTCTAATCCCTAATTCTATACAAGTAACGACTTCGAAGCATTTTGTTCAGAATTCCCTTCCAAAATTAAATTTAGTATTATACCGAGCTGTGTATCACCAAAAGTCAGTTTTTCAAAATGCACTCGGCGGTTCCTTCACCCCAACACTTGTAACTGAGAATTTCAAGAACTGGTATCATAGTTGGGGATCCAATTCAAATAATGAAAGAGGAAAAATCACAGAATTTTTTAAATAACTTAAATTTTATATAACTGAATGATAAATCTCCCACATATTTTTTGACACAAAGCACTCTGACACAACTATCTTTTTGTTCGCCTGAAATCCTTGCACAGGCCTACTGGAATATAGAACAATATTATATATATGGAGTAATGGCCATTTCCTTATTATTTTCTCTTTAATCGAAAATAATTCTATGAATAATCAATCAATTATACCTCGTTCCAAAACTGACGGGGAAAATCGGAATCTATTCTATAAAAAATGCAATATTTATAAAGCTAAAAGCTACGATACATATTTAGAAGAAATATCAATAACGAAAATGTATTGAAATATGAAAAAGGGGATTCATTATTTAAAAGAGAAATCTAGATTGCTAAACGTAAGTCTTTATAACATTTTACATCTGAAATTAATCATAATACATATCCTAAGAAAGTCTGGAATAACATAGAAAGGTTCTGTGAACAACTTAACTAACTGAACTGGGATTGCTAATGATGTAATCTTGCGATGACAAATTTTCGTGGAAATTTCAGAATAACAAAAATTATTGAAATCAATTTATACACATCTTTCCGGGTAACAGAGAAAAAGGGCAATAATATTGAATTGTCATCAGCTTTAATTAGAATCATAGGGAAGATCGTGGGTTAAATGGAATGATCAAATATGTATTGAAAATGGGAATATGGCAATTTTTCAATAACATACTCGCATTTAACATTAACATCCCTCGGCAATACAAAACAAATGTGAAATCATATAGGTCGGTTTAACAGAAATCTTGCTTATCAGATATTTGAGATAAAATTATTGGAAATATAATCAAGTAGTTTGTAACTTCTATTAGTCTTCGCAACAATAATAACGGCTCTTCTCTATTTGTCCAACCGCCTGTGCTCAGGGACAATGGAGTAGTGATCTTGTCCCCATGAAGATTGGGTGAAAGAAAATAGGTACCAAAATACCTATTACCGACAACTAAGGATAGACAAGTTTAGAATGGGCTAAGTACGAGAGAGACGGAAGTACCAAATTACATAAGGGGATAATGAAACAAGCCAAATACTATACTACCAAATTAAACTTGTATCGCCTAGTCTGTTTCGTTTAAACCGTTTGTGGGAATAACAAAACACTTAATTATCCATTATGTGACGTGGTAAATTTATTATGTAAAAATATTCGATAAACCAACGTGACGATGAGAAAGTTACATGAAATTTTTGGGAGAAACAACTTGCCATCAAGACGCACTATTTATCGTGTAGTGAATGATTTCGGAGAAAGAGGGTCTGTAGATGATAGGGGCAAACATCGACCACAACGTACTGCAAGATCGGCTGAAAACATTACTGCTGCTCAAGAAGGTGTTCAAAACAATCCACCAACCTCAATTCGACGCCGTGCGCAGTCACCTTTGCACCCATTAAAAGTGACATTTGGTCTGGAGGAATTCATTGGACCTTAATTCATTGAAACTGAAAATGGCGTAACAGTAACTGTCAATGTGGAGCGATATCGTTATATGATTGAAAACATTTCAACGCCGCAACTGCATGCTTTGGGTTTGATTAACATGTGGTATCAACAAGACGGTGCCACATCGCATACAGCCAGGATAACAATGGAATTACTGCGAGTACTACAAAAAGTTATTTGAATAAATAGTGATGTTGATTGGCGTCCACGACCACCTGATTTGACTGCTGATTTGAACTTGTAGGAGAAATCCTTGTGAAGGCCTTCCAACTTTTACCAAGTGCCAATTACAACTTCCTCGTAGTGCTTCCTGGTAACGTTGTGCAGAGCAACCTGTATAACGGCCAAACGTAATGGCTATACAGAGGCTCCTTGGGGTTGCCACCCCCTCCGAACATCTATAAATTTATACGGCCCGAATCAAGAAAGACATGTAATTAATAATAACCCCCTGGTAATGGCCAGGGGGACCGTAAATAATAGCCAACTGGCTGAATCTCGTATGAATCTTCGATCAAGATCCAACAGAGAGGCTCAGATCCACCTCACAAATAATACTTCGAATAATAATACTACGGCAGCTGGGAGTAGTGTTCCAGTGGCCGCTAGTAGTTCTATGACCACCATTTCAAACACAACAAATCAGAATTTGACGGAAGTGAATGTCATACTTCTTCGGAAGTGAATGCCATTTATAACTTTCTGACCAGTCTAGGCAACGTGAGATGCAGTACGTATGATGCTTCCTTGCTTGACTCCATCGTCAGTGATGTCAGTGGAGGAGACAAGGACAGGGTGCTCCATAGACTGTCGAACTATATTGATGGGATCTTTCCAGTAACGCCTGATCCCCAAGTTCAACGGCGTCCGGTTAATCCGAGCAGACCTGTGTTTAGAAACAGGAGACACAGGCGGAGACACGAGTATGCCGTTATGCAGGACAACTGGTATAAGCATTGTACACGCTGCATCAAAGCAATCCTAGACGGCACTGAGGCAGTTGCTGAACCGCCAAGGGAGGTCATGGAGTCATATTGGACCCAAGTATTCGAAACACGCTGAAGAACCACCGATAGACGATCTCGGACAATATTATACAGGAGATGTCTGGTTTCCTATATGTCCAGAAGACATTAGGTTAACCAAGCCCTCACTTGCCACCTCGCCCGGGATAGACGTGATCACAGCCAGGCAAATTCGTGCTGTGCCAGAAGAAATTCTGGTATGGATTATGAATTTAGTGTTGTGGTGTGGCAAACTACAGAGACGTTTCCGAGCGGCGAGGACAGTCTTCGTTCCAAAGAAGCAAAAGCCCTTGCTTCCGGAAGACTATCGTCCTATTACTGTAAGTTCGGTACTGCTCCGTTGGCTCCATGCTATCTTGGCAAAGAGACTGTCAAAGTGCATCCTGTTTGAATGAAGTCAGAGAGGGTTTATGCCTACGGATGGATGTGCCGATAATACGACATTTATAGACCTTCTGCTACGAGATAATCATTTGAGTTATAGGTGATGTTATATTGCGGTCATTGATGTCAGCAAGGCTTTTGACTCGGTGTCGCATTGTGCGTTGGCCAGCACACTGAGGTCATATGGTGTCTCGCAGGATATGACACAATACATTGTTGGTTTGTACCCCAACTCTTCAACTCGACTAATTGGTGAATCGTGGGAATCCGAGTAGGCTGTCTGAACAAGATTGACAGGACAATTAGAAAATACGTACGAAAATGGCTAAGTCTGCCAGACGGCGTTCCGACTGCGTACTTCCACGCTTACGTGGAAGATGGCGGTTTAGGAGTCGTCTCGTTCAGGTAGCAGACGCCTCTGTTGCGATATAACCGTCTGCAGAACTTGCAACTTTCTCTTGACGGTGGAATTGTAACTGCAGATACGTTCGTCGCAAATGAGGTCGCCAAAGTAGAGCGACGTTTGACTTTTGACGGTACTAGGTGCCTGAGTTTCGAGGATTTAAGGCTTTGTTGGGCTAAACGCCTGCGCAACTCCTATGATGGGCGTGGATTGCTGCACTGCAATGACCACGGTAAGGCCCACCGGTGGATTAGGGAGCCCACCAGGTTTTTATCTGGGCGGGATTTTATACATTGTATAAAATTGCGGATAAACGCACTCCCTTGCCGGTCACGCTGCTTCCGGGAAAGAGCTGACGTGGAAAGGAGATGTCGTGCAGGTTGCGAGGCCCAAGAAACTTTAAATCATATTGTACAGGGGTGCTACAGGACGAAAGGGGGCAGGACCAAGAGACACGATAGTGTCATTAGTTACGTTGACAGTGGGGCGAGGGGGGCAGTGTTCAGGACGATAGTTGAGGACAGATTGCAAACAGTCGATGGGCTCCGGAAACCGGATCTCATGGCTATGAAGGAGGGTAAGGTCTACGTGCTAGGTGCACAGGTCGTAACCGATGGTCGTAGTCTGTCAGAAATGCACAGGAGTAAGACGGACGCATACAAGACACCTGGGTCATTTAGGGCTTTGACAGAAAAGTACGGAAGTGACAGATTGCATTTTTGTGCAATCACTATAACATATAGGGGAGTATGGGACAAAAAGTCAATCTCAACACTGACTCGATGGGGGTTGTTAAGGGGTGACGATTCAAAAGTGTTGAGTTCCCGTGTACTGATAGGTAGTTGGATTTGTTATCAAAGATTCTCGAGTCCGCGTACGGGCATCGGGTGAGCCAGTGGCTATGACCCGATAATGCTTCTAGTGGACAATTAACGGTAGGAGTATTATCGAGTATATAAATAAAGTGCTGCCTGCTTTCTCAGGCATAATATTGTGGAGTTGGGCCAAATGGATAGACATGGTTTTTGCGTCCTGTCTTATCATTGGTTTTTTGTTTGAACAATACCTGCAGAACAAGTGGCCTAACCTGCTTGTAGGTTTATGGATCGCTTTGCTATATTCCTGCAAGCAGAGGTATTGGAGCGTGCTACTGCCTACAATAAAAAAAATAGCCAAATGACTCGTCATCTAATTAGTGACGCGCATGAATGGATTAACGAGATTCCTACTGGAAAGGAAGCAAAGGTAATTGTTGTCGGAGGAATCCTAGTGAAGGCCTTCCAACTTTTATGAAGTGCTAATTACAACTTCCTCGTAGTGCTTCCTGGTAACGTTATGCAGAGCAACCTGTATAACGACTAAAAGTAATGGCTATACAGAGGCTCCTTGGGGTTGCCACCCCCTCCGAACATCTATAAAGGAATCAAGAAAGACTTGTAATTAATAATAACCCCCTGGTAACGGCCAGGGGGACCGTAAATAATAGCCAACTGGCTGAATCTCGTATGAATCTTCAATCAAGATCCAACAGAGAGGCTCAGATCCACCTCACAAATAATACTTCGAATAATAATACTACGGCAGCTGGGAGTAGTGTTCCAGTAGCCGCTAGTAGTTCTATGACCACCATTTCAAACACTACAAATCAGGATTTGACGGAAAGAGCATTTACCATGAACAATAGTGCGGCGCCTAGTGTCCCTGGCGGCCGTATATAAATCAGACAATGAAAGGACGTCAGAACTTGGGGATGTCGAACCGTGGGTGGTCGGTTCTTTTACCTGTGCGACTAAAACGGGTTTGGGCGTTCATGTCAGACGTGCATATCCGGAAGTATCCAGGAAGATGGAAGATATCCAGGCAAGATGGAATGATGAAGAATTGTCGATTGTAGCGTGCGCTGAAGCCGAGTTCACTCTAAGGGGCGGAGTGCGGCTCATGAACGTGGCGTTACATTAGCGTTTCCCTCACCGCACAATTGAAGCCATTAAGAAAGTTCGCCAGCGAGAATCTTATAAGTCTAAAGTCCAGGACCATTCCGCGGCGCTTAATGGGACAGCAATGGACAAGAAAATCTGAGCGGAGAGGCGATCGCATCGACAACTTCGGAGTCTAGTCCATCAATGGTATCAACTTCTTCGGAAGTGAATGCCATTTATAACTTTCTGACCAGTCTAGGCAACGTGCGATGCAGTACGTATGATGCTTCCTTGCTTGACTCCATTGTCAGTGATGTCAGTGGGGGAGAAAAGGACAGGGTGCTCCATAGACTGTCCAACTATATTGATGGGATCTTTCCTGTAACGTCTGATCCCCAAGTTCGACGGCGTCCGGTTAATCCGGGCAGACCTGTGTTTAGAAACAGGAGACACAGGCGGAGACACGAGTATGTCGTTATGCAGGATAATTGGTATAAGCATTGTACACGTTATATCAAAGCAATTCTAGACGGCACTGAGGCAGCTGCTCAACCGCCAAGGGAGGTCATGGAGTCATATTGGACCCAGGTATTCGAAACACGCAGTACTGATGAACCGCCGATAGACGATCTCGGACAATATTGTAGAGGAGATGTCTGGTTTCCTATGTGTCCAGAAGACATTGGGTTAACCAAGCCCTCACTTGCCACCTCGCCCGGGATAGACGGGATCACAGCTAGGCAAATTCATGCTGTGCCAGAAGAAATTCTGGTACGGATTATGAATTTAGTGTTCTGGTGCGGCAAACTACCGAGACGTTTTCGAGCGGCGAGGACAGTCTTCGTTCCAAAGAAGCAAAAGCCCTTGCTTCCGGAAGACTATCGTCCTATTACTGTAAGTTCTGTCCTGGTCCGTTGGCTCCATGCTATCTTGGCAAAGAGGCTGTCAAAGTGCATCCTGTTAGAACGAAGTCAGAGAGGGTTTATGCCTAAGGATGGATGTGCCGATAATACGATATTGATAGACCTTCTGCTACGAGATAATCATTCGAGTTATAGGTCATGCTATATTGCGGTCCTAGATGTCAGTAAGGCTTTTGACTCGGTGTCGCATGGTGCGTTGGCCAGCACACTGAAGTCGTATGGTGTCTCGCATGACATGACACAATACATTGTTGGTCTGTACGCCAACTCTTCAACTTGACTTATCGGTGAGTCGTGGGAATCCGAATCGGTGGTTTACTCACCGGTCCTGTTTAACATGATCATGGATCGACTGATTTGGAAGCTTCCACGCAATATCGGGTACAAGATTGGGAACTACAGAACCAACAGTGCAGCCTTTGCTGACGATTTAGCCAGAAACTGCAGGATATAGTCGTTAAGTTCCCCGCTTCATGTGGTATTCGGATCAACAACGCCAAGTGCGTTGCTGTGTCCATTAAAGGACAGCCCAAGCAGAAACGCACGGTGATTGAAGAGAAGATTTTCACTGTTGCAGGGCGGGCTATCCCAGCGTTGAAGAGGACAGATGAGTGGAGGTACCTGGGTGTGACTTTCACCGCAGACAGAAGAACCAAGATTAACTTACTAAATGATCTCGTACAGAAATTAGACCGTTTAACTTTGGCACCCTTAAAGCCAAAACAGCGATTATTTGCACTACGGACTGTCTTGATACCACAGACCTATCATATACTTTCCTTAGGGAATGTGATGATAGGCTGTCTGAACAAGATTGACAGGACAATTAGAAAATACGTACGAAAATGGCTAAGTCTGCCAGACGGCGTTCCGACTGCGTACTTCCACGCTTACGTGGAAGATGGCGGTTTAGGAATCGTCTCGCTCAGGTGGCAGGCGCCTCTGTCGCGGTATAACCGTCTGCAGAACTTGCAACTTCCTCTTGACAAAATGAAGTTGAACAGCAACTGAAGCGGAAATAACAGCTATTAAATGAGCAGACAAATAGGTATGAGCTGAGACAAATAGGTACATCCCAATGTACAGCAATTTTGTTGCAAAGTATTCGGAAGAGAATTTAGGGACCAATGTGCGGAGGGTCGTGGTTTAGGGATCGTGTCACTCAGGTGGTACGCGGCTCTGTTTCGTTACAACCATCTGCAGAATTTGCAAATTCCCACTTGACGGTGGGTTTGCGACTAGAGGTACATTCATCGCAAATGAGGTCGCTAAAATTGAAAGACGTTTGCTTTTTGAGGATGTTAAGCGCTAGAGTAGGAACGATTTATTGCTTTGTTGGGCTGGGTTTTCCTGGTTCGTGGTCGAAAGGAGCAAGGGGAAACCATCTGCGTCCAAAGAGGTAGCAGAAAATGTTATTGGGGAGGTAGAGCCTATCTTAGAGGTGCAAGTGCACCAGGTGAAGGAGATTAGGGGTCGGTGTGTGGTAATACGTACTCCCACTATTGCGGGAGGTTCAGCCTACGGACGGACAAATGATGCAATGACAGCGGCATCAACAGCAATGACAACTAGCCCAAATAAGACGAAGACAAAATGAAGTTGAACAGCAACTGAAGCAAAAATAACAGCTATTAAATGGGCAAACAAATAGGTATGAGCTGAGACAAATAGGTACAGCCCAATGTATAGCAATTTTGTTGCAAAGTATTCGGAAGAGAATTTAGGGACCAATGTCCGGAGGATGGTGGTTTAGGGATTGTCTCACTCAGGCAGTACGCGCCTCTGTTTCGTTACAACCGTTTGCAGAATTTGCAGATTCCCACTTGACGATGGGGTTGTGACTGAAGTCACGTTCATCGCAAATGAGGTCGCTAAAGTTGAACGACGTTTGCTTTTTTATGAGGTTAGGTGCCTGAGTATAAAAGATTTACGGCTTTATTGGTTGACCGGGGTGACACGGTGAATGTTGCCTTGGAGGGTCGTGACGATGTCATGAAATCCCTGGTGGAGGGCGTTTGCTGCTACATTAAGTGGTTCTTCTTCTCGTTAAGGCCGGAGTTCGAATTGAGCATTCGATGTGTCAAGACGTGTGAGCGCGTGATTGTTGTGAATTGAAAAGTCAGTGAAAATCAGTGATTTGTGCAAATTGTGTATTCGTGTGTGCTTCGTGAGCATTTTATTGCGCGGTAGTTGCCGATAGTGACGATCGTTGTTTTTGGTTTTGTGCTGTGCGCGAGATGTTTTCGTCATCAGAAGACGAGAGCGTCTAGCAGGTAGCTGTGAAGCGCAAATACGTGAGCCCTACCCCGGCGGGAAATGTGGAAAAGGGTAAAACCCCTGCAAGTAAGGAGAGGAAGAAGAAGAAGAGAGAGAAAGGAGTAGGCAGGTAGAGGCTAAGGTTGCGATTGGCAAGACCGCTGCTGAAGCAGGTAGCGAGGTACGGGAGGAAAAGGGTGCGGTTGAGGGAAAAATTTATGGAACAAAAGTCATTACCAGGAAGTTGAGAGAGAAGTTATTTGGACAGGATGCGGGGGGCATGTCGTGGGGGTGGTCAAAAATGTACTCGACCTTGCGGGCGAGTACGAGAAAATGGTAATGAGGCTCGTTGCGGAAAACGATCGTCTTAGAGGAGAGCTAGTGGGAAGGGCCAGTGTGGCGATTCCCGCTAGTTATGGTTCGGTGCTGACGGTTTATCTCTAAACAGCGCTAAGTGTCTGACAATTAGCACCAATGGTCAGCTTAAACAGAAAAACTCAGCAATCGAACAAAGATCTTTGAAAGTATCAAATCCCACTTCTTAAAAGAAATGAGGAACTTAAATACCGTGGTATTTACTTTTCAGCCGATGGAAGAAGCAAAATTGATGTGCAACAAGATGTTCTACCGAAATTTGAGAGACTATCTAAAGCTCCATTGAAACCTCAGCAGAGGCTCCACGCTCTTAGGGTCGTTTTGATCCCTCAACTATACCATAAGCTCACCCTTTCCTGTACTGCCTGATACCAGGGTTCGACAGCGTCCGGGTAATCCGGGCAGACCTCTGTTTAGAAACAGGAGACACAGGCAGAGACACGATTATGCCGTTACGAGGGGTAACTGGGAAAAACAACGCACACACTGCAGCAAAGCAACCTTAGATGGCACTGAGGCAGTTGTTCAACCGCCAAGGGAGATCATGGAGTCATACTGGACTCAGGTAATAGAAACGCGTAGTACTCATGAACCGCCAATGGACGATATCGGACAATTTTATAGGAGTGATTTCTTGTTTCCGATTTGTCCAGAAGACATTAGGTTAACCAGGTCCTCACTTGCCACCTCGCCCGGGCTGGGCGGGATCACATTTAGGCAGATTCGTGCTGTGGCAGAAGACATTCTGGTGTGTATCATGAACCTAGTGATGTGGTTTGGCAAGCTAACGATACGTTTTCGAGCTGCGAGGGCAGTCTTCGTTCCTAAGAAGCAGAAGCCCTTTATTCTGGAAGATTATCGCCTTATCACCGTGAGTTCGGTTCTGGTCCGTTAGCTCCATGCTATCTTGACAAGGAGGCCGTCAAAGTGCATTCTGTTCGAACGCAGTCAGAGAGGGTTTATGCCAACAGATGGATGTGCCGATAACACGACATTAATCGTCCTTCTGCTACGAGATATACATTCAAGTTATAGGTCCTGTTACATTGTGGTCCTTGTTATCAGCAAGGCTTTCGGCTCAGTGTCGCATGGTGCGTTGGCCAGCACACTGAAGTCTTATGGTATACCGCAGGGAATGACACAGTATATTGCTAGTCTGTACGCCAATTCTTCAACTCGATTAATTGGGGAAACGTGGGAATCTGAGTCGGTGGTTTACCTCGGTATAGGGATTAAACAGGAAGATCCTCGTTTCCCGCTGCTATTCAATATCAACTGATTCGAAAGCTCCCACGCGATATCGGTTGTAAGATTGGGAAGTACAGTACTAACAAGGCAGCCTTTGCTGACGATTTGGTCAACCGGGCATCGACTGCTCTAGGTCTTCAGAAGCTGCTAGGTATAGTCGAGAAATTATTCGCTTCATGTGGACTTCGGATTAAAAGCACTAAGTGAGTTACTGTGTCCATTAAAGGATAACCCAAGCAGAAGAGCACAGTGATTGAGGAAAAGATTTTCACTGTTGCAGGGCAGGCTATCCCAGCGTTGATGGGGACGGCTGAGTGGAGGTACCTGGGTGTGACTTTCACCGCGGATGGCACGACTATAATTAACTTATTGGATGACCCGTGCGGAAATTAGACCGTTTAACTTCGGCGCCCTTGAAGCCACAATAGCGATTGTTTGCACTACGAACTGTCTTGATCCCGCAGACCTATCATGTACTTTCCTTAGGAAATGTGATGGTATTCTGTCTGAAGAAGATTGACAGGACAGTAAGGAAGTACGTACGAGAATGGCTAAGTCTGCCAGACGATGTTCCGACCGCGTAGTTCCGTGCTTTCGTGGAAGATGGCGGTTTAGGAGTCGTCTCACTCAGGTGGCAGGCGCCTCTGTTGCGATATAACCGTCTGCAGAATTTGCAACTACCACTTGACAGTAGGGTTGTGACTGCGGACACGTTCGTCGCAAATGAAGTCGCCAGGGCAGAGCGACATTTGGTTTTTGATGGAATTAGGTGCCTGAGTTGAAACGATTTAAGGATTTGTCGGGCTTAACGTCTGCACAATTCCTATGACGGGCGTGGTTTAAGGCACTGCGGTGACCACAGTGAAACCCACCGGTGGATTAGGAAGTCCACTAGGTTTTTTTCTGGTCGGGACTTTATCAACTGCATAAAGTTGCGGATAAACGCACTCCCTTGACGGTCACGTTGCTCACGGGGAGGAGCGGACGTGGGTAGAAGGTATGGTGCAGGTTGCGAGGCCCAAGAAACCTTATGTCACGTTGTGCAGGGGTGTTGCAGAACTAAAGCGGGCAGAACGTAAAGACACGACAGTGTCATCAGCTATACCGGGTGGCGAGGGGGCTGGGTTTAGAACGACAGTGGAGTACAGATTGCAACCAGTCGAAAGGGTCTGGAAACCGGATCTCGTGGCTTTAAAGGAAGGTGAGGTCTATGTGCTTAATGCACAGGTCATAACCGATGCTCGTGATTTATCGGAAAAGCACAGAACTAAGACACCTGGGAAAATAAGAACTTTAGCAGATAAATACGGAAGTGACAGATTGAGCCTCTCTGTTTGATCTTGATGAAATCCGGAAAAGCAAGGTTTATGCAAACAAACCAAAAACGCTTAAGTAACTCAAACAAAATATTCGTTTTGAAATTATGAAATACCGCGTGAGATGTGTGAGAATGTGATGAAAACTGTGCTCAAAATGGCTCGCATTTGTGAGGCTAATAGAGGCGGACATCGTATTCCATACATAATTGCCGACATTAAATAAAACATTTATCAATATAAAATCCATTCTCTTTCATTTAATCCAAAATAATAAGCAAATAAAATAGTATACCTTCCCGACGGACACCCTATATATTGACAGAGAATTTTACACACTCAATTCCCCAACTTTGGCACCAGTGTATCACTATCGCACTTTTCCCTAGCTGTTTGGTACGAATTTTAACCTCGAACCTACATCTCGATAACGATGTTCACATTAATTTTGCTGATTATACAATCAGCCCTTTATCTTGGACAATATTTCTACTTTTGTCCGCATTTTCTACTAAAAAGACGAATTTTTGAGAATGTTTTCTTATTTCTTACCTAGATTATGAAACCACATTAAGCTGAGTATTTTCATACTGACCGGACAACTCCGCGCATCGGCAGCTTGGTAATCTCCCAGTGACTAGTGAGTGATAGTGTGTTTAGTGAAGTTCTCAAAGTTACCTTTGTTTTAACTTGCATTGTCATTTATTGTAGTGGAGTTGTTATTGTGAAGCAACGGCATCTTGTTTACAAGTTTGTTAAATTGGTAAACAAGTTGTTGGAGGCTGTCTTGCAGTGCTAGCTATTGCTGCAAAGCAACAGGATTTTGTTAAGTAAATCGCGGTAATAATTTACAATATTTTTAATTGTGTAAACAATATGCTTATAAGTGTGAGTTGTTGCTGTAAAGCAACTGTAAAATTCTGGTGAGTAGAGTGGACATATTTTTATTTGTGTTTTTAATGAGGAGTGTGTGCTTTAGTTGGCCTTATGGTCGGCCGAAGGAAGAGGTCGACGCCGGCGGACGGAGGGAGGCCCCACTGTATATACAGCGCCGGAAGCAGAAATGTCGTCTGCTTCTGGAATGTCCAGTAAGAAGTGGCAGAAGAGGAAAAGAAGTAACGACGAGGTAGGAGCAGGCAGTGAGGTGTCTGCTAAGTTGGCATCACCACTAGTGATGAGGGCAACGGCAGGGAAGTCGACTACGGTTCCCATATCTTCCCCCTTGGAAGATCTGGCGAATCTGAAAGAATCGGAAGCAGGGAAGAAGCCCTGGAAGGGCCCGTAGGACGGATGTCTTTCATGCAAACCGGGCGTTAAGACGTGGACTTGGCACTGCTGAAGCAGATGCTGGATTTCTCTGCGGAGTACCGAGATCGGGTGATGGAGCTTCTTCCGAAGAACGCGCGCCTTAAGAGCCGTGTAGATGTACTGCGTACTATTGCAGCAACGGACAGCAGGGAAAATGCCACCCGACCCGCGAGTACCGGCCAGATGGCGCCTCCGGTGGCGGTTGCCTCCGTATCGAAGGAGCCGGTTGTGTGACTATGAATTGATGCATTATCCGCCAAGCCCGTCGAGACCTAGTCTTTGGTAGTTCATGGGCGGAAGGTCAGAGCGCCAAAGAGGTGGTGAGCAGACTGGTGAGCGAGGTTAGACCCACTTTGAGGGAGCGAGTCCAAGAAATCAAGGCGCTCCGTGGCGGCGGAGTTATTTTACGAAGGATTTTCAAAAAAAATTGAACAGGTTAGTTCAGTCCAAAATTCCGACAAAAACACATATTTTCTTGAAATCTAACGTTTTGTAAACGTTAAGTGAGATGAAGATGATGATGATTTTTGTCTTCCGTTAGTCTATGTGAAGTAGCTGAAAATAAACAATTTCACTAGTTTTTACAACCAGAAATCGAGTTGATTGAAACTCGAAATACCGGAATGAAGAAGAAGTCAACCTTTCGATCACAATTATATGCATTGTAAAAATTGTTTGGTGCATTTCCCAGCGGAAAAAATACATGCAAACGTTGTTTGCTGCCGTCAATATTTTTCTTTTCATTGCTCCTCGTTTGGATTCCAAATGAAGGTGGACGATATTAATTTAGCGCTTTGGAAACAAACATACTAATGGTTTTACCTTGACTTTGAATATTTAGTTAGTTAATAGTATACGTTATGGAATACAATCAATAAATTGATTGTCCTTATTTGCTATCAATAATTAGTTTTATGTAAGCAATATTCATGCTCCTATTTCTCTTTGTGCTCTAGTCGTTTCCGTAAGTAAGGTCCGCCAAGCAGTGCAGTATTTGTTAAACGTAATACTAGTAACACATCGTTGTGTGAAGTCTAGTGTTACTTTCTGTTGTTGATATTTAAATTTGTAGTTAAATAGGACACATGCTAATGTGAAATACACATATATATATATATATATATATTATATTTGTGTGTAGATAATAGTTACCTTCTCCATTGTCGTACAAATCATACTTTTCCTCTCCTAAACATTCATCGAAACCGACTTCGGGATTACTGAAATAAAATTTGTCCTTTAAATTCAGTCTGATCAAACCTATAGTTTACGCACGTTATGTTCGCCTCATTGTTACTTTCATTATCCAAGCACTCATTTTGGGGAAATTCATCGTTGTCCAGTGCAATACCTGGTATTTCTTCTTGTTGTGCTTCCAACTGCTGGTCCCCTTCTTCTTTTTCGACCGCAGACAAGGAGTCGGCATCTGCCAAATTGTCTACAGCAATAGCCAAGAACACGTTTAGAAGTATATAGTTACCACATATGAACAGAATTATGAAATAAATGCAAGCCATAATTCCAAATGAGAAAACTCCACCATATGCGCGTATGCCATCATACATAACTGCATTCCAGTCCTCACCGGTTAATATCTGAAATAAAATTGATCCACAGTTATTATATGCGTTCCATGTTGGTTATAATGTTACGTATGAATTAAAAACATGCTAAAAAAAACAAATCTTTCGTTCAAAGTTCAACAGTCACATTTGCACATTAGTGAAAACGAACACCCAATAATTCCTCTTGATTCACACCAATTCCGCCCAATATGTCCAATAGTGTGGACTCTCAACCCCTTCTGTACCAAAACAAGCACCCAGCGTTTCTATTGCTCCTAAGCCGTCAATAATCCGAGCAATGCCCTTCTACGCTAAAACTGCCCATCAAATCAACTTCCGAATACTATTCCACAATCCCTCCTTTCACGACGCCCATCATCTGTAAAACGTTATTTCTACCCTAATCGCTAAACTAAATATAGTTATTTACATATATACATACATCTCGTTCATGTTAAGTATATGTACTCATTATAATTATTAATTTTTTTATTCTTTTTTACAAGTTCTTTTGAGCTTGTAATTTTTGAAAAGGTTAGTCGGAACACTCTATTTTCGTTGACAGGAATGTGGCCCTTTGTCCCGTATGCTCCATGTGCACGTTTAACATCTTTAGAACAAAGCAGCTTCTTCATTTGGATTGTAATAGTTGTTTGATTGTACTTTAATGTTATTTTTTTTTTTGCAAGAATGAACCGAATTTTTCTAAACTCCTTTTTTATTTGTATATTTAAAAGCATTCCTGCGCTCTTTATTGTATAGTTTGCAAGTGTGTTACCATTAGCTCTTTTGTCCTTGAACAGTCTCATGGACATTCCGTGACCCAAAAGACGCACTGTTTCTATCCACCGTCTTCGTCGACTGAATCTCGAGACACATATTTTTGTCCGTTTGTAAACCAAATAGCACACAATCTTTGCAATTAAAAAAAATTGTCTGTTTAGCTCTAAAACTAATAATTTACATCATTATTTCCTACACATATGCTCTGGGAAGTGCACCAGGAATAATTTTTTCCGGTCTATAAGTCATTTCAGGCTTGAGTGGTCAAGTGTGAAGTGGTTTATGCAGGCTGAATTTTTTAATACTAAATGCGGCCGCATTGGACTTTAACTTCATAATACAGTAATTCCGCTTAGTTATGAGTTTACGAACATTTACAGGATGGATTGCTTATCACCTTCAAGAGTACACCACCAACACGTGGACCGGAGGCGCCACACAGAATAAAAAAATGTTTGTCGGAGCAGCTAATATACTCTTCACGAATCAGAAACAAATCCTACATCAGATACGCCAACAGATACTATCAGAATACGCTTTCCAAACTATTGGGCGGCATTTCATTCCCCCGGGCGCTACCCACATTCGAGGACTCTGGAAGGCTGGAGTAAAGAGTTTTAAAACTCACATAAAGAAAATTAGTAATCTACATGCCCTTCCCTATGAAGAGTTCCCTGCTTACTCGTACAGAACTATCTTTGGACTCTCACCCACTTGGCTCTATGAGCGATAATCCTTTCGATTTATGTGCACTAACTCTCGGGCATTTCCTTATAGGCACATCTCATTTAGCTCCAGCTGACCCTAATTGTCCTCAACAGTCGGTAAGTTAAGCTAATCGATGAAAAAACTTAAAATTCTTCACCATCACTTAGCGATTCGAAGGAAAAAGAATATCTAAAAGAGCAATATAAACGTACGAAATGGAAACTTCCCCAACGCAACTTTTCAGTTGACGATCTCGTAGTCAAAAGACGAGATAACCTTCCCCCAAACCAATGCTACAATTTTTTCTATATAATGGCAGAAAAAGTTATATCCGGATCGGATTCGAAAGTTCGTGTGGCAGAAGTGCAAACTCGCAATGGTCTTATTACCAAACCCGTAGTCAAATTAGTATTACTCCCTAATCCAAACCACGACTAAATTATTTCTATTCCACAGCCTAAAGTCTCAACCCCACCAAGACGGCTAAGAGCTAACCGTGATGCTGAAAACGACTGCTCAGTGCGACTTGAGTCGGCCATATCCGACCGTGAAACTTAACATAGGGATTGCAAACGCTGCATGAAATACCACTCCTTAAGGAAGTGTTTCCGCCTTCCAGTCGCAAAGCGAAAATTATTGGCATATTCAAATACTACACAAACTACTTGGCGCATTTTCACCTGTAAAGAGACTGTCGAAGCCGCCATAAGTGTAAAATTTGCCTATCAGAACACCACACGCTCTTACATTGCAACACCAGAAGAATGCTCTAGAAGACTCAGAGACAGCAACGGTCAACCCTGCAAATTACATAGTAGTACCAAGAGTACTAGTAAAAATATTAATGTACCAAGAGGCCAAGGACCGCCATCCAGTGGTGCAACTATAATATCAACGTGAACTCTGGATCGTAAACATGACATCACGTCATAAATCTTTCACTCTTTTTACAATAAACATGAATTAGAGTACAAATTGAATTCACTTCTGATAATTAAAATTCCCTAATATATATATATATATACATATATATATATATACATATACATATATATATATATTCTGCAAGGGGTGGAATGTTTAAGTCCGAACTAAAGATAGAGTTTAACCGAAATCTTTATTTCAAACCCGTCGACTTGTAATATGTCTTGTCACTCTCGTATATGAAATATCTTTTGCCGCTGTCTTCTAATATCTTTGGTCACTATTCTAGCACATCTTTTGCCAAAAACTTTCTCTCGCGTTCTAGCAGTGAGAATTGCTCCATAACTCTGGCTTACAAGGCCTATTGCATTTTAGTCTAGTCTAACTCACTTCTTATCCAACCTCAGTGAAACAAAGTCGTCTATATCATCCCGAAAAACGCGCAAAGAAAAAAATATTGAAACTCCAAAGTGTTTTGTTGCATCAGAATTAAGAAATAAGTTAAATATCCCGTATATTCGTATTGCAGTACAAGCAATACCCCCTACTAATTCCCTTTGTTTTTTTTTTCCATACACATTACATTATATAACATTATCTATTATCTATATATATAAAAATGAATCGTGGTTTGTTCCGATGCTTAAAACTCCAGAACGGCTGGACCGCTTTGCATAAATGTATGTATATGCGTCTGGGTGGTGCCCGGGATGGTTTAGATTTACAATTCGGTCCAATTGGACAAGGGAGCGTGGTACCTCCCATACAAACAAAAAATTAAAAATCAATTATTTCTGCTCCTGCTTACGGTATTTGAACAAAATTTGGTGCGTAGTTTTGGTGTACATATCTTAAGTGCTGCTGCAAAAATGGGCGGGATTGGACAATGGGGAGTGGTACCTCCTATACAAACCACAAACTAAAAAGCAAAGCAACGTTTGTCGGGTCGGGTAGTATTACACTAAATATATAATATTTATTATGTTAAATTATATTATATTGTATTAATTATATATATTATATTTTATTTGTAGCGGCCATGGATTAATTTACTTATATTTTTTAAATATCATATTTTCATATTTTACTAAACTTCTTCAATCATTCATCAATTTTATTGATTTCTAAATTAACTAAATTTTATTTTTTTGTTATTAAATTAAATTAAATTGACTCTAAAGATCGTATACTCGGTCTTATTATAATTTTTCCCATCGGTTTCTATGGTGGAAGATGGAAGTTTTAGGAGCCTCTTGGATACCATGGAAGTGTGCTCATATGGACGGGTTCCAAGACACTATCCTCGGACCCTATGTCTCAGGCCTCCTATTCATGTCTGTGTCATCTTCGCTTGCTCCGTGATCGAGAGAACGAGTAATGGGATTGTCTTGATGGACAAGCTCCGCTAAAATGAATACAATTTGCCCGTCAGATGGCAGAGACAAGAATTTCTGAGGGTCTAGCCTAATACTTTGATATGAACGAAACCCGTTTAAAAAGGCTCAAGTTTTTTAATAAAATAAATAAATGCACAGTAATGATAACAGTCCAACTTTATCATACTTCAGGCAATATTATCATAAATTATTATTACTCGCTCTATCTTATCGTATTCAAACAGATTTTATTATGCGAAATCAATTGGGAAGGAGAGACCTGGTAAATTTCCTAGTAGATTAAAGTTTTTAAACTAACATGTCCCATGAAAATATAAGCCAATTTCAATTTCATGCGAAAAAACGTGAGTCAGGGTGAGTGGAGCAATAAAGTGAATCAATTTTTTCTGCTGCTTCTTTACTATAAATTATCGAGGAAGCAAATAAAACTATAGCAGTGTATACATAAATTTGTAGTGGAGGTATTACAACTTCCAGATTACTAAAGCTCTTTCCCCGTAATCGATTTTTAATTTAACGAAATGTTGCGACTCTGAGAAATAATAAGAAGATTTTCGCGAGTTATCGAGTCCATTAATCTGTCAGAATTTTCAACGTAATCGATCAGAAAACTGAAATAACAAAAGCAATATAATTTGAATATACTAAGGCTATACCGAATAGGTTGGTAAGTGACACTTTGTTCTACGCTATTAATAAATTTATTAATAGTACCATTTTCAATAGAAAACTAACGGCAAGCGCACAGGAATAAACCAGCACTTATGATAAGCTGCGATCTTACCTTGTCGCTGCGCTCAATTTTTGTTAAAAATATCTGTTACGTCTTCTAATGATAAATGCCTAACGTGTACATTTATAGAGTACCAACATATAGCATATTCAACTGCACATATTTACCTGAAATACTGTGAGAAGGCTTTGATGAAAACTATCAAAATTGGAACGAGGCTTCTCTTCTTCTGGCTTAAATGTAAAGCGACCACCGAATACCTGCATTCCGAGTAATGCAAATATGACAATAAATAGAAAAAGCAGCAACAGCAAGGAAGCGATGGATTGAATTGAGTTTAATAAAGATGCTACCAAGTTAGATAGTGATTGCCAGTACCTAAAACAACAAGTGATATGATATTCATACTTACACTGCAAACATGAAATTCTAAATAAAAATATTCTTACTTTGTCACCTTAAAAACGCGCAGTAACCGCACGCAACGTAAAACGGAAACGCCTAGAGGCGGCATTAGCTCACTACCAGTCAAAACCATTTCTGTAATACTACCAATTACCACAAAGCAGTCAAATCGATTGAACAGTGATACGAAGTAACCATCCATTCCAAGACTGTACATTTTCAACATCATTTCACAGGTAAATAAGGCGATGAAAAATATATTTGTGTATTCTAAAGAAAATAGAATATTAATAATAGTAAAGTTATTAACAAATTTATAATCCTCCCAAAAATCTGAATTGATCATTTTTTTACCAATCAGGAAGCTTGGTGATCAAATAATATATAAATATTTTTAATTTGAAATAAAAACGGAATGTTATCTGTTTTTTTCTTTTTTCAAATATATATAATATAAAATTAACTTTTTTATACCTTCGATTCAGAACGAAGCGTTTAAAGTACCAAGTATTTATTATGATTGGAAATGGGCTTTACCGATGTGAACAAAACGGACCAATTAACCATGCCCCTTCTTAATTCACATATTGTTTAGTTAACATCGTTTATGTCAGAATTTAGTCAAATTTTGTACATGTTCAGCGTTTGGTACAGCGTCGTCTCAGAATGAAAACGGAAAGTATTGCCACACTCATTTTGATACCTCCCATACAAATTGACTGAGTTTTTTCAATCAATTTAACTAGTGGTCTAGATTTTTGTCCATTACATTAATTTATAATGCTCTATCAAACGATTTAGCCAACATTTTCTCACATCCATACTACCAAATTTGGCGTCTTTATTTATTACTGCTGATGAAAATAGACTTCCCTCAGGATGCCTTATATAAAATAGGTGATTTAGCAAAAATCAGTGGACACTCTATACTTCCAAAACGGAGGAACTCAGAAAGTTACAATTTTGCTTCTTTTAGTGTTTTTAAATTCTGCAGCAATGCATAAAAACTTTGAGTGAAGATATTTATAAGTCAGGTCATCTGACTGAAATTTGTGTGTTGTTTTCTTAATTGGATTTGAAACAACCATTTTTAATAACTTTCCTACATAAATCCGCACTTATTTCACCTGTAATACGAAATTTGGAGGGAAAAGAAAAATGTCGAAATACCATTAGAAGGGCTACACTTTTGAGGCCGTTTCAAATGTTGGATCGAAGAAAAAATTGAAAAAGAAGCGTAGAAGACGGAAGTCATCTAGTAAATACGTAAATATATTTTATAATTTTTTTTTTCTCCATCCGATCAAAGACGACTTTATTTTACAAGCGTAGCTCGATTATATGGGTATGCTTTCCACAAATATTCCGCACCAAATTCTTGTCTTCTGTAGAGCTTGTTAATATATATAGAACTTGTTGATATATATGTATATATATATATATATACCTTACGAAATATTAACAGTAAATTTTCCTTTACTAGGACCTCAATAGTAATTACTTTTTTGATGTTTGTCCATATAACAATCTACAGGAACAACAGACACGATAAACTGTATAATAGCTCATAAGCCGCTCATCGCGGTGGCGGTGCGACTGATTCATATCTGACAGTAAAGATGGTCGATGAACGGGTATTTTCAGGTATTTGTAAATTTCAGTTACGGTTATTTGTATTAAGCAATTTTATCTACTTGTCTCAAATTTTCATGAATCTCAAGGTTTTCAGGTTTCCATAAGACAGCGTTGTTGCCATTGGCAAAATTTAATTGCAGGTGCAGGTATCAGATAATGGCATGAACTCGGTTCAAATCTCATATGGATTTCAGTTTCGGGATACGGTAAGACCGCGTTGTAGCTTCTAGCGTGATTACAACTACAGCATCAGGTAATAACGTCAACTAGACTCAAGTCCCTCATGGATTTCTACCTTAAGGCTTTTAGATTCCCATCAAGATATTAAAGAAGGGCCACGTCATAGCCAACGGCATGATTCAGTTATAGGTACAGGTACAAGGCAATGGGATCGTACTGGCTCGGTTACAGTTACTAATATCAGACAATAATATCGATCTATTTCAAAGCTCTCGGGTATTCTCTAACATGGATTTCAGATTCAAGTGCTAACTACATTTATACAGTGACTTACTTCTTTCTACTTTACGAAAGTCACTTAATTACGGCTGTATATACTCATACAGTCAACCGAAGCCGCTACTATAATAGTCAGCAGAGCTTGCAACCAGTCTGAGCACTGTGTGTCCTTTTGACCACTCGTTCCAATGTATTGAGAAAACCCCTTAAAAAATTCCCTATTATTGCAGACATTTCACAATGTTCATTTAATGAGAATTACTACAAAACAAAGGCTTTACTGACACGTTGATGATGTGCGATTGTCGAAATTATGGCAATTTTACGTGCGAACGACTTTGTTAGAATCGTCGCGTTAGAATTTAACACTTGGGAAGAGGGGTTTGAAGTATAAAGTATATTTTCCTAAATTGCGTTGCATGATGTTTTTGGTTGATTTAGCGGTTTTCATTCGCCTGGCTGGCTATCTGGTAGACACGATAACTGCCTTTAATCATAATGAAACTTTTTAAAACCTCGCACGGTATTAACACACTCACCCCTTGTGATACCTTTAATACAAATTGAGTAAATATCAAAAATTAATTTTTTCCCCTGAATTATGTATAACCTGGTTAATAAAATTCTTATCAGTTATATTGTGCTACACTGTTGTGTAAAATCGTGAAAGAACTGTGGAACAACCACGCCTTCTCCGGCACTTTCTCAACAAATTGGATTAGATTAGAATATTCGTAGATACCAATTTTTCATTCAATTGGGCTATATTCAATATAACCGAGCATGCATCAATCGGCCACATAAAATTAGCCGATTTACCAAAAATCAGAAATCTCTCCACATTTTTAAACGGGGATCTTCAGAATGTTACTATTTCGGTATTTTATTACACTGTCATTTAGAGTATTTTTTGATAAGCAACTATCAGTTAACATTTCTGGCACCGCACACATTTTTGGAGTAACACGAAAAGACGCTGGGTGAAAGTATGTGTTAGTTAGTTCACCTAACTGCAACTTCTATACTTCTTAATACACCCATATTTCCCAGAGTGTGTGTCGTTCCGCTGCTTAAAGTTAAGCCTTTATAGCCTTAATAACCTACGGACAGTAAATATTCTACCAACTTGGTCTATATGTGGTGAAAACTTATAGAAAAAATAAATTTTACGTTGATATTTTCAATTTTTTTGAACGATCTAATTTGTTTCTTTCAGTGGTATTTTTTTGTAATATGCCAAGTATCGTCTGTTATATTCCCAAGGACCCTCTTTTGGGTGCAATACCTCTTGAACTGTACGTCAGTGATATAGCTGAAGTTATTCGTAGCTGTTTTTTTTTTTTTTTATTCAGCTTATAGTCTACAATCTGCCAAAAGTTAAAAAAAAAACAAAAATATTAATTTAGGACCAAGGCAATTAGTGTCCGGTTTGTGAATCAGATGAAATGTTTGTATAAAATTACGGGTAAGCGTTTAGATTTTTATAAAACCTTCATTTATTTATTTATTACAGTTCCGAAATTGTATAATAAAAACATGTTTTTAGCAAGTACCATTAAGCAAACATTTTTTGTCGACAAATTTTTTAATATGCAATTTGTCTTGTTCGATGCTTGAGGCATTGTGACGATTTTGCACAATATGCCGTATAGTTTTCAGGCATTCCTTTTCGAACACATATTGATTACAGATTGTAGTTTGACTATCCACCTTTACTGTGCGATAGGTTCAAAATTATTCGATCTCCCAGAAACCCACGACTCATGATGTCATATATGGAAAATTTCTTTTTATATTTATGATCAGTCTTGATACGAATACTTAAAGCGTGAAATAGTCGGCGTCTGGAAATTTTTCTTTTTCAAATGAAGATTGCGACAAGAATGTTATGTTTTGGTTAAACCAAATCTATTCTCATTTTCTGGACATTTATCATTATCAACATAAAATTTCGTTTTTGCATATCTTTCCATGCCAGCAAATACTAATAATAAATAACAAATATATCTCGAAAGTAACCAACGATGCTTATAAAATCACTACACCACACCTTTGTTCATTTGTCCCCACTCCAGGAGAATTTATAGAATATGTAATGAAAAATCCGGGAAATTGGACAAATTGCTTGGATTTCCGCTGACCACAGAAATTCTTGTAAAATTTCCAATGTGACGTATCCTGCAATTTGTAGCATCAAATTTCACAAAAAATCATATAAGAAAAAATTACACAATATAATCTAGACAATTAAACAATCCAAAAATGAGGGCACTACAAATTTTTCACTTTGAGAAAACTTTTGGCCTGAGTTAGATTAATCTGTTATCCAACAGAATACTCTAAGTCTGTCACAACGAAATCCATTTGTATTAAGTCTCAAATTTTCTGAGAGTAAACTGAAAAAAATATAAGTGCTTCTATATATATAGGTATATATAGATATGTATATAGATATATCGTATACATAATTTCATTTCCTTTCATTTAAAATATGCATCCATTTTCAAGTTTAAACAGCTGAGTTTTGAAATTATATGACAAAGGAGATACTTTGAATTAGGTGGAGACTAGAAAGAGGCAAATTTATCCATTATACGGCATACGTAAAATAATTCTAAGTGCTTCGGTCTTCTGCACCTCTTCTTCAATTCTTCGCAACAAGTTTCGAAAATATTTCGAATGCCACAATAATCCAAAGAAGTTTTGGTCGCCCTCTGCTACGTGGATTGAGTTCGCTGTCGAAAACTTTTCGGCTGCACAACATGAGTAAGCCAACACAACCGTTGTGTACTTATGTTGACGTCGGTGTAAGAGGATATCTCATATTGTTCATTATTTATGCGACACCGATAGATTCCTCCAGCGATAATGGGTCCATACATTTTCCAGAGTATTTATCTCTTGAAGCCTTTCAGCACTGATTCAGCCTCTTGCGTCATAACCTAGGATTCTGCGCCGTACGATAAAAAAGGTAAAACTAACATTTGCCACAGTCAATTTTGTTTGTCGAGAGAGGGCATCTGATAGCAAACAATACTCTCCTCCATCTACATGGTGGCATCATTCATCCATAACTCCAAAATTGTAGTCTACAGGCAAGTAGACTTTTTGTTCGTAGAAACAAACTTTGTTTTGTCCTCGTTTACCACTAGACTGATTTTAGTGATTTCTTGCCTGCTTGAGAAGGCTGCACATATCTGGCAGTTTTCTGCCAATAATGCCTGTTTCGTCTGCATACACGAGTAACATACATGTGGTTCTATTAACTGACTACCAATCCCATGATATATGACAAAACTAAAAGAAATTATTTATTTTAAAGTTCACGTTGGTTTCCTCCAATAAGCCATAAACACTGTTTATGCCCGGAACCCACGTTTGCAAGTTCTCAGATATAAATTCTAAATGTATCATCTCCACTGGAGTTGAGACGTTTACATGCAAAATACTCAATTGTAATGAGATTGAGTACTTCAGAGTAAGCTTTATGTCTACTGGTCTTTTAGAGAATTTGATTTGCTAAAGTCAGGAGGTGTTCTCCACCTCCCCACGCGCGTAAGAGGAGTTTGGCTAACAAATAATCCCGTATTTACTGCAAGGTATAATCTTTAAAAAGTTCTGGGAACGAATGATAATCCCCGCTGTTTTTATGTTCAATAAATCTCTTGAGGTAAATATATATATGTCATATTGAACCCGTTCAAAACTTCAAAATCAACACAATTGGTAAACTAATAGCAGGTAAAGTAGCTGAAGCTTATTTTTTTAATAAATGTGTCATTAATTAATATCTAACACAAAGAGTTAGAATTCATGTTAAAAGGTCTTCTACCGTTTTGTTTTTATTTCAAACTTAAAATATGTAGTTCATATTTGATCACTCTTAATTTTCCAATCGATTCAATTCATTCGTAGTCGTATTTTGAGCAAAAAATCTTACCTTGAAATTGGTCTAACCACAATGGTTGGTTATAATGTTCGGTGGCCAATACACCCGTATTAAGGAAAACCAGAACAATAATCAACCAATAAAATGCTTGCGATTTTACAGCCTTTCGGCAAGCTCTGCGTATCCGTCGATTTGTTCTTTCCATAGTTTTCTTCTTTTTCCGTAACCATGATTCATTTTGTTGAGTATCCGCTCCAGGTTCTTCTTCATTTAAATGTTCGGATGAGGTCGTTTCGCCAATGGTTTTTGCTTCTGTTATTATTTGACCATCTGAATCTGGTTCAATATCTTCCGCCTGTGTGATCCAGTCTAAGTAACCGCGCAAATCATCTTCTATTTGTTGTTTTTCACGTAGCTTTTGGAAGTCTCCTCGATTTTTTGCTTTTGTTCGCTCTTTGGAAAACTCACCGGACAAAACACCAAGAATTAGATTCATTACAAAAAATGCTCCCAAGATAACCATTGAAACAAAATAAATCCATTCCCAGCTGGAACCCATAGAGTCTTGAATCTAAAATTTCCGGTATGAACGAAAATCAGTTACCACAACAGAATTTTTAAATTAACTCCGTTTTCTTACACTATATAAAACGTCAGTCCAGCCTTCCAGGGTAACACACTGAAAAACTGTCAACATGGACAGGCCAAAATTATCAAAATTCGTAATACCATCATTGGGTCCGACCCATCCGTCATAGCAGTCGTAACTAGTTGGACAGGTATAACCGTCTCCGCACGCATGCGTATCGTCGAAATATTCCCCTGTAATGTTGTGCCTACAAGTCTTGTGCAACTTGCCGGAAAAAAGTTCAAGACCTATTATGGCGTAAATTATTATAACAAAAAGCACCAATAAGGCGATGTGCAGAAGTGGTATCATCGCTTTCAATATTGAGTTCAGGACAACCTGTAAACCTAAAAATAAGACACACAATTACCAATGTATTAATGAATTGTTATCATCGCCTTAAACGTCTTACTTGGAACTCCCGATACCAATCTTAAAGGACGCAAAACACGGAAAGCTCTCAGAGCCTTCACATCGAATCCCTCTTTCATTATATTCGACAAAACAGTGGACACCATTCTATGAAAGAAATTTAAAAACACACACCAGATATCACTTAAAAATAATACTTCCATTAAAATGTACTTAAGAGCAACAACTTACAAAATATTGTTAATTATAATACACTTTATGGGTATTCATAATGACCTTACAAACTAATATGAAAAATAATATGGGGACGAAACATTCGACTTGAAATGCCAATTGCCGCAATGGCAAATGTTTTTCACTTTTTTGCACAAGCAAAAATTGAGTATTGGGTTAATAAAACATGTACTCATTGTTGCTGCTCTTAATATAGTGTTGTACTAATCGTATAACAACAATGTATGTGACCAGTACAGAAATTTCTGAATTATATGTGTGCTCGTATATCTTCACCCAAAGTCGTGTTACTGTAAACAAACTTTTAAAAGCGCAATAATCAAATTTCTTACTTTCTGTAGTGCTCTGTTTGGGAAATGTAGGAGAAACACGAATATTTGCTGAATAGGATATCTTCGCTAAATCACCCTACGAGCCGTAGTAGTGAAACCTATTTTCATTCGCAGTACTAAATGCCTGATGCGAGCTCAATTATAATGAGTATAGTGCAATTGAATGAAAAATTTGTGTCTAGAAGTGTATACGAGTACATAACTTGTATGGGAGATATTAGAGAGGGCGTGGTTATTCTGTAGTTTTTTCACAAGTTGTCCAATATTATTGCGTCACATAATTGGTGAGAATTTAAGGCTACGAATTGTGGAATACAGTGGATCATTAAATTTCAACAAATCGATCAACTTGCATGGGAGGCAGCAAAACGTGCGCAACAACGTCGTCCAGTTTCGTTCCTAGAACTTAGATAACCCAACGCATGACATATGGTCGTATTGGGTACATTCGATTGGTAGATATTGTGAGTGTAATTTCTCTGTGTGTATATTCTAAGAAGATCATCAAAACCGCTCGCAGAACATTCAAGTATGATATATGTAATCTATTTCCCTCTTCGTCTGTAAATGGGACTTTTCCAGAATTACGTTTACGACAGAAAGTTATGTTTGTACCTCTCACTCCCATTATATAGTCTATTGTTATCTCCTCTCCGCTTGTTGTGTAAATAATAACATTCAAGAATTAAGTCTGTGATAAACAACACTATTCTGTAAATATGTTTGTCTGCGTTGCACTCGTTATGTAAATATGTGTTCTCTCTGAAATACCGTACCATATTCTAGAATAAGTCATTTTAGTATAAATAGAGCAACTTTGTACATTTTGAGGGGTTAATAAAGTTGAGTTTGACGTGGAAATAAGTTTCACGATACCAAAATATGGAAGTAAAAATACATGAGTTAGGTCGGTCATTGATGTTTTTTTTTTAATTTAACGTGGAGTTGTGGTATAATGCAATGGTAAAAAATCTGAATTGCTGCATTTACGTTTAAGGAATTTAAACAAGGAAATTGAATTTCGGAAAATTGGTCAATTTTTATAGGGGATACCAGATTAGGTGAGCCGATGTATCTTATTACCAGGTAGAAATCACTTTTTTTGCTGACGGCATAGTGCGTAATGTAAAGAAAACAGGTCAACAAAATGTAAATAAGTCGTTGTTAAATTTTGAAGAAAATGATTTCGGTTTAAATACAAATCAGTAAAGATGGATTCAGAAATATCATATTATCGCGCAAGTCGTTATTTATAATATAATGCATTACTTTCTTACAAACAACATGACGGCACATAGATTGTACTAACATTCATATATTGACATCGTTTGTGGATTAATAACTCATTAAAAAATGAACATATACTGAAAAATTTCCCAAAAAAAACTTTATTTCTTTATGAAAAATAAATACTATTTACTAAAAGTTAATTAAGAGTTTTGCATTTTATTTTAAACATAACAACAGGAGTGCATATGAATTGGAAGTGCTGGATTGTATTTCATTAAATATCGATATTCTCTTGGTTTTACTGGTACAAAATTAAAACAAAATATTTACGTAAAAATGCCAATGAAAATACAGCAAATCCCCGTCAATATTTAATAATTGACTTAAGCGTTATATTCTGAGAACTGTAGAACAATAATTATTATATGAACTGTTTTTATTAAGGAAAATTCTCGGTTTCATGGCATATTCAATAAATTATTTACTGGTTTTCTCATATTTTCTATATATCCATCAAATATATAAAAAAGGTACTTTGCACTTGTCTTTATTAACAGTGCTTTTTCACATTTTTTAGAAAGGTGCGTGGCTTTCTTCGCGGGACTCAGATATTCACCGACAATTGTCCAATAAGTAAAAATACAGGAGTACATTGGGCGTTAGTTAAATAGAATTTACCTCATTTACTTTGATTGAATGTTAAACTTTCTCTATATTTATTTCAGCGACGATGGAAATTTCATTCCAAATTATGTTTAATTGGCGTCCTATATTGCTGCTGATTTTTCGACAAATATCTATCGGAAAACATTAAAAACTGTTGCTGTTATATTTTAGATGCAATGATATGAATTCCATTTTTAATTGAAACAAATTTTGAATTTTGTATGAATAATGTAATTTGAAAATAATATAAAACAATCTTTTACATCCTCTTAAATCTACGGACACTCAGTGGTTTTCAGATTTTTAGATTTGCTATTAACACACCGCACAAACTGTAATAAATGTATTTGTTGTAAATTAGTTTTTGAATGGTGGGATGGGTTATAAAAGCATAATTTTTTAAATATCTCTTATGATGATATAAGTTTTAATAATAATAATGAATTGAATACATTTTGAGATGAAACGCCTTAAAGCTTGTTTTAATAAATGCCGAAAAATTTCTGGCGCTTTGGATGTTAAATAGCAAAACTTTGGCGATTTATTTGAATGGAAGCTGCATCAAAGCACAACCCAACATGGCCCATTTCCAAGAGGGATTTTTATACTACACAAAAGTATATGCACTAAATATGAACACCTTCCGAACTGAATGGATTCTTTTGGAATGGATAAAACGAAGTTTGATCGGTCAATTTGTATGGGGCTATAACAAAGCTTGGATCAACACGATCTATTTTCGATACGTCTGTTTTCCTTGATTCGTTCTTATCGTAAGTAAGACGCATATACTAAATATGGTCGAATTCGGGTAGAAACTGACTTTTGCAAACGAAAAAGTCAAGCTTGGCCGGCCTATTTCGGATTCTAACGACAAATATTTTTAACAGAGTTTGTTATTTGCAAGGACGTAATACACAATATGCACAAAATGCAATAGGAACCCAATAAGAACAGCGGTTTGTGAAAGGGATAAAGTCAGGCTTGGACGGTTTATTTACATTACGGTTATACCAAGGCATGAGCCGATGCGACCCATTTAGGACTCGTTCTTGACCCAAACTGTGACATATTTAATTTAAATTTAGTTTGTAAAATTAAGTGCAATGAAGACGTATGCTTTCTAACTTTTTGGTGTAGTAGAAAATCTGAATTTTGAGAGACCAATGCTGAGTGTTTTGAACCGTTATATTGTTGGAAATTTGTTAGAAATACATTGATTGATTGCTTTTCGACAACAAATACGAGTCTATTCACTCCAAATATCATTTGGTTTACACCGGACCATACGCCGCCATCGTATCCATAAAGGTTATGTATTTTTTCTATCGATAAATATAATAGTTTGCAAAACTCAAAACTTATATTTCTATTGAGACCAGTATATGATAGCCTATTTTGCTTAATAATTTCCGAAATAAGTGTCTATCTCCTTTTTTGATGTCAACAATTTTTTGATGCCATGTCTTTTGCACGCTTCATTATATTCTGTATTATTTGGCATGACCGCTTAAACATTTCATAAACCTAGTTTACTGACTTGCGGTCTTTGTGAAGGTATAAAATGATTTTTTGGCTGAAAAATTCACTTCTTCTCTAAATTTCATTTCCTGCATTAAAGAGAGCATAAAAGAACAAAAAACTTCTATGTTTTCGTTTCTAAAATAGATCTAATACAAACGCTTATTGAAGGGCATACCATGACAGCGTTATGGCGTGATGTGAGTACATTAAGCGCTTTCAAAGGTCAGGCCTTGACAAAGGTTCTACACGTACTTAGTACTTTTAGGACAATAATTCATTTTATATCAAGAATTGTTCGAACTTCAAATTTCGGGGTTGTAAAATCCTGATATTTGGTCTAGAACTGTCATACGCAATACGTAGGGAAAATATGAAATGTCTCGTCTTTCCGTATCTGGAAAATACCTGTAGTTTTGTGTTAACTTTAATGAAAATTGTGGAAGTGGTCGATGTACAGTTAAAAAAAAAATATATGTATATATATATTTGAAATAATTTTTTTTTATTTGTAGCAAAATATATAACCTAGGGTGAAAAACTTGGAGAATTTGATGCGCTGGCATTCGAGTAGAGGTCTATGCTTTTAAAATAAGGCATAAAACAATATTGTACTTCAATTATATCAAAGTCGGACAGTGGATTAAATTCATCATCTTCGTGATAAATGCCCCATTACCTTCTGCATAACTCGATATTACCGTTACCGTTTTCCAATCGTTTTTTATACTCAATTTGGGGGTCGGTTAAACAAAGGGAGTACACTATTTTTTTGAGTACCGATATAAATATATCCTTGACAACGGTTTTATGAACCAACTATGGCAGTTTGATCGTTTAACAAAGATCTACGGCATGCAGTTACTGTTTTTAGATCATCTATAGCACTTTGTATTGAACAATCGGTAAGGTCATCTAGGTGAAACCATCGAAATACTACATCATGGCACACCTTACTGCAAGCTTACAAACCTGTACATGAGAGGCTTATGTCTGATTTCACAATTTTTTTATTTTCGTAATATACGAGTAGCTTTCAAAAAGCTCTCCCCGATTTGGGAGAGCATTAACTAACGCTGTTTCCAATTTTTTTTTGATGAAGAAACAAATGGCGAAATTTTTAACAAACTATTATTTGTTAAATTAAGTATAAGCTAATGCTAGCAAAACGTCTCATGGTCATGGATATAGGCGCACCTTATTACATTTTACTTTCTAACCTCCACATTACTTGATCAAATTTGCAGCCATGCGATATTTGATCCCAATTATTGCAATACAAAAAAAAAAAAAGAAAACACATATGCAAAATGTAAACAACACATAACGGAGTCTTTCTACACTTAGCATACAACCGCTGTTGCACATTCGTCCAGTTATGTTATTCTTGTACTACAATTATTGGTATAAAATATTGCGGGATTACGTTTCAAAAATCCTCACCGGAACTCAGCTGAATTATCGAAAACCGAATCAAACTAATTATTTGAAACTCAATTTTGTATTGGGAATCTTCGTAGTTTTTCATCAAAGTCAGTCAGTTCAGTCAAAGTCCAAAACTGCGAAACTCGTTTAGGTTTCGACACATTTAAGACCGGAAAATCGGTGACCTTTGATCTAAATACGTTACATCTAAGAGTTGTCCAGTTTTCCTTAATATTAAAAATATTACGGAGATGAATTTCCGCTGACACCCCAATGATAAAATATTTGTGAAACATATCATTTATAAAAATTGTGCATTGCGTTCTTCCATCCACGTTTTGGTCCAAGGCAAATTTATAACACGATTCCTGCCAAGAATTTACTTTTGCCAGATTTGGTTAATAATGTTGTTGTCCAAATTTTAATGAATCTAGAACGGTATGACTAAAGTTCAACTATAAATGGTGATGTGAGCTTAAAGAGGTATTGTTAAACCGCGACAAAGACATTGTACAAGCATCTACGGGAACGATGATAGAAGCTTTTTCCACATTGTTTCGCGGGAATGGACAAACCTCTGGTGAATAGAATCCACTTCCTTTTCCAAGTATTATTATGTGAGCACGACTTTAGGACAGAAAACACCGAATCTGTGTAGATTCGAAATAATTACACATTTTTTCTTCTAATAATAGGTTTCTATTTTACAAGAATTTAATATTTTGATATTTTTGTTTTTTAATTACATTGGTGTATATTTTTTTATTGCTGTTAACTCTTGTGATGAAGTTCTTTTTTCAATTAGTGGTATAATTTTTTTAACCGCAATTAAGATTTTATTAAACTAAAGCCGGCAACATAAAGGGAAACGGTGAACAAATTTTTTCTTCAAATCAAAGTTTTACGTCTCCAGGAGTTTTATGACCTTCTTCCACTCATTGCTTTTTCCTTTTCCATAATAAATTATCAAGTTTCTATAGAATATATTTCAGTTTCTAATTTACATAAAATATAACAAAATTGCAAACTCCTTCAAACTTTAAAATATGTGTTCCATTATATCCACTCAAATATATATTTACAACATGAAACAATCTGTTTCGAACTAATTGGAATTCTATGTTCAGGCAAAGATTCGATTACAATGTGACATTATGTTCTAAATTTGGTAAATTTGATGATGTGTTGGTAGATAAGATAATGGACATTGGTAAAAGCAATAAAAAAAAAATATAACATTTTATTATTGATATCTGGTGTATAAAAAAGGGCTGTACCATAAATGCGAAAGAAAATCCCTAAAGCCAAAAACAAATGTGGTATAAAATAATGAATTAATTTTAAAACTATAATTGAAAGTATTATTTTTTGCCTTCAGTTTGCATCGGTAAAATATCAAAAGTCTGATTGATATACCTAAGAGAAAGATGTGATTGAAAAACCCACAAAACATTAGCAATTCCGCGAGCAGAAAATGTCCGTCTGTGCAAAATAACACAGTTTGGTACAATTATTTACCGTTAAGCAAACTCTATTCGTCTTATAACTGAATTATCGTAAATTTGAGAATTGGTGTTCTTCGGTTCTTCTCTATTTAATCCTTAAGGCTGATGCTATGCTGACTTTTCGCGACGAATAAAAAATGGTCTTGGAATTTGAAACCAAATTTTTCCATTAGATTAGATTTTTTTCATTTAAATGTTGGTTTCTAACACTGAAATCAGAACAGCTTATATATTTGCGTCATAATATGTTCTTTAATACATTTGTCTCGTGGAATGTTTTCTTCGTATTAAGAACATATAACCTAACTTAACCGAGCGATGCCATAATCCATGTCTTTAAAAAACCTTGGTATTTCCCTGGCTTTGAAAGTTCAGATTGCCATTTTCAATTTTCTTAACTATAGTAGCGAAATGTGAGATTCCACAGTTGTTTTATTGATATGTTAAAACAACCCATCCCTGTGGATTAGATATTTTATCTGTAGACACCAACATTCTATAGGTAATATATTCTGAATAGTTAACGTTGACTATAGATGAGCCAAAATAGGGTCTTTCGTCATATTTACACACAATTAAGTAAAGCGTAAAACTCTTTTTAATAGATCACCTGATACTAGCGATGTTTTGTTTGCCAATCGCTGGCTCGTTTGATAAGAGACGTAACTTTCCGTAGCTAAGCGACTATTCAGCTGTCCACATAACTTTCTGTCGTAGCACACACATTATTGTCAACTATTAGCATTATACAACTTGGCAATTTGTTTTGTGATATAGTTGTTCCATCCATATGCCATCGATCGGTGTGAGTGAAGTGAAGAAAAGAATAATATAAGAAACAAAAACAGAAAAAGCTGAAAATCTCACAATAATGCAATTATTTAGGAAAATAATGCAATTATTTGGTACATTGTACCAAATAGAATTCTGTAGAAAGCTGTTTAGTTACCAGCAGCGTATTGCCAAATAACACAACGATATTGTTCAATAACAAAATTAACTCAATCTGTTCATTCTGTTAGTAAATTAATGGCATAGAACATTCAAAGTCAAACTTACCCAATTACCACTATAAAGAAGTCCAAAAAATTCCAGCTATTTCTTAAATAAGATCCAGGATGCAAAGCAAATCCATAGGCAATAATTTTCATGGCACATTCAGAAGTAAATATTACCAAAAATACATATTCTATTTTTTCCTGAAAATATTACAAAAATTGATATTTTAAAGTGTATGTTCAAACAATTTTCATTTCTAAAAATTTGTTATTGAAATTTAACTTTATTACCAGATAACAAGTAGTTGACCATATAATCATATATCGTCCTATTAGCGGCGGTGGCGTACATTATGTTCACAGAAGTTGGAATATTAAAGACATTTTGCAATTTTGAGTCCATTTGTTTCAAAGAATCTCAGGATGTCTCTTCTTTTCTATTCAAGTTACGTAACAGGAACTTGCTTAGTATTAAGTATGTATGCATTCATTTAGCAGGAAAGTAATTTCGGCCTTATCATAGAGCTGTTGCTTTTATTACAATATTTTTAAATGCTCAGTTGATTAAATTACATGTTACACTGCATATATTTCAGGCTTCAATTTGTAATATGTCAGAGCCATTTGCAGGGGGCAGTTCATTTCCAAATCGCGTTGTGAAAATGAAGCAATTTCACAATATTTTGCTCTTTTACTTCACAAAATGCAAAACACAGCTTAAAAATGTGCACCGAAGCTATCGGCTAAATGAGGTTGATGAGAACGGAATCAACGTCTTTGCCAAGTCTAATAGGCAAGATTCTGTTCGACAAGTTGCAGAGAAGCTGAAAGTGTTGCAAGAACCATTAAAACCCATTTGAAAGGGCTTGAACTTGGCAAAAAGATCGATATATAGTTTCCGCACGAGCTAAAGGAAATCACTGCCAAAATGATCTTTGCATTTTTACTGGAGATAAACAATTTATTCTTTTGAACAATGTCAGCCGAAAGAGATCGCGATCCCAGCAAGATGAGAGTCCTCAATTTTCATGTTGTTATTTTTATTTGATAGAATTTTAAGGGGTGGTTTGCTTTACACTTTACTTTACAAATTCAGCGGCCTATTGGCAATAATTGGTGAAAGTCCGAAAAAGGCTTTAATTGGCAAATCGCAAGGTCATGATTTTCCACCACGACACGTATACGTCTTTCTGGACTCGACAGAGGATATTGAGAACTCTTGCCACATCCATCTCAATCTCTCTATGTAATTACTTTTAGTTTAGTGTTGAAATTCAATCAACATCCATCCATCTGCAACCTTTTAACTTTCATTTGTTTCGGAATCCGTAGAATTGTTTGAATGGAAAATACTTCAATTCAATCTGGGATCTGAAAGCTGGCTGAACAATGTCAGAAAGCGATTAAAAAAATATAACTTACATTGCAGATTAAAATTTTATTTTAATTATTAAATGTATATTTAATTTGAGCAAAAAAACTAAAATTATTTTCTTGCCCATCCAATACATTATAAATTTATATACACCAGGGCGACTGTTACGTGTATTCTGAAATTTTAAAATTGTCGAGGTCTAATATCTTGTTACTTGATTTAAATATGCGTGAAATTTAAAGAAAGTTATGCAAACTGTAGGTGTAGGGAATTTAATTAAAGATCATCGTTTTTGGTGTTTAAATCATCCCTGCATGCATTTCTGCAAAGTCCGAATTTTGATACGAATTAACAAGAAAATTGGTAAAGGGTTCTAATTTGGTGTAATTTCTACGATTCTAGGTAAGCATTCTCCGGAATTGACAAAATTTGTCGGTTTGAGGAAGATAATAAACAATGATTTTCGCTTCCATTAAGGTATATTACAATAAACTACCTCAATAGTTTCATATAGAAATAAAAATATTCCGCTTATTTTCATTAATTCCGATTGTTGCAAAAGTTATTTAAGGCCTCGGTATCCACTATATTTTGTATCTAAAATCACTCACTAATTTGATTTTTCATCCAAAATCAGAGAAGGGCATTTATTACGGAGGTAAAGTTCTAACTCCGGAAAATGTTTTGATACGTTACCTTGAGCTACCTTGAGCTAGTTTGTTATATGATCGTGTTCTGAACATAGCATTAATACTTTAGGGTGGCGGAATGTAACTGATATTATTTAATTATATTCATAAATTAAGCTAGTATTATAATATATATTTTACATTTCTATAACAAAACACGTACTTTTCATCCAAACATTACTCTTAATCACAAAACAAAACTGTGAAGTTGGTAGGTACATAAAGTTTGTATAGAAATAGCATTCGTTTAACCGATCGTTCATGAGATATCCATTCTTTACAGATGAAATTTGAAAGCTGTTTTCAAATCCCGCTTACTTTTCTTTGATACGCAATATATTTTATAACACTTTTGAATATTTCAAAATTTTTTTTCATGTTGATTATTGTATTAAAATTTCATTACATATTGTTTTCAAGAAAAGCGTTACGGAATTTTCTGAAGCACACGTAAAAATTCAGTTCTTCTCGTAAATGATATCTGAGCTTAGCCGAATTAAATGTTTGCATCAAATAATACAGCCTTCGTATAGCATCAGGGTTTGGTTAAAAATTAATCGTAATTATTTTTTTTTAACTCTTGGCGAAGAGTAAATTTTTTTACATATGTTGAACGATTATAAAGTTGGAGTTTAGTGAAAATATTAAGTAAAATTAATTCTTGAATCATGAACAAAAAATTCTGCCGCGTTACTTGTTTTTGTTCCCCCCAATTATTTTCGTGGCTGCTTTTGTCAGAGAGTTCCTAATTTGAAACAGGGTGTCCATACAAGATTTAAATGTTGTGTGGGAATGTGTTGAAAAAAGACTGCATGACAACTGATGGTTCAGGAATATTAAAAATTAAGTCATACAAGAGAGAAACATATACTATGGAAGGATAAGAGGATGCTAATTTTTCGAACAAATTCATCGTAACGACTATTTTGTTAATAGTCAAAATTGACGCATTTGGAAACCAGAAAATCCAAATGATTATGGGGAAACAAATGCATTAATAGCGTATCATTGCTTAGTGATGTTGATGTGGAGCAGTTAATGCTCCCAGGTATTGGCATGGCAATTCCTACAACCTGAGAAACAATACAATTATAGTGCAAATCTTTTACTGTGATTGTTTGAAGCGGGTAAAAAGGTTCACACAAGTGTTTCTTATGGTGTTTTGTCTATTTGTCTTAACTACTCATGAGAACATAGTAATATTTTATCAATTGTTGGAACGTCTATTTTTTACATAAGATGCTTATGTAGCCTCTATGGAGATTGTCGTGCAAATGACAAGAATGACTGAAATGTGTTGCCCGAAAATTATAAATTCTTATTCCATTCACGAAGGATCAATTGCTGAGAGATCAATTTGCGTGTGCAGAGGCTACTGAGTGAAACTAAGTGTATATGAAGTAATCGAAATTTTTGACATTTTGTCTCAAATGCTCCACTCAAACAGAAACGAATTACTTCGGAGTTCGATCATGTGCAGCACAGTCGCTTTTAGTAACCTTTGTGACATGATTGGCATGCACTTTATATGAAAGGATGGACTTGCAGGATTTTCTAAAAGTTTATGCTGCTCTGTTTCCACGTTGGTCTATATTAGGGTGGGAAGAATGTTATTTCGGATTTTTTGCTTAAAGCAAATTTTAAAACTTTTGAGAGCGTTCAATTTGCTCGCACCATGGCCTCCTTTCGTTTGGCATTCCTTAAACAATCCATTCTTTATTATTATTAATTACAATATTTGCTTTACCTCATGCGGAACCGAGCTTTTTGAATTACTTAATCCTTTCCAAATGGGTTTCAATTATTATGTGCGAAGCTTCCATCTTCTCTGCTTTGATTTCATACTCATCAGAATTTATTGCCAACTCATTGGAGTCCTCTGCAGACTTTTTCTTCTGGCATTAAACAACATTTCAAATCTATTTCATTAACAAAGTATTTAATAAATATCTGCCAGCAGCTGATAGATAGCGATCTAACTAGTGAAAATGAGAAGGAAATGAGAAAAATCACACAATAGATAATTTCACTCATTACAATTAATCAACCAATTGAGAACAGTTACGTAGTAAATTGTTTTACGCCTTTGCAGTTTTCGATATGTAGTGTTCCAAAATTCGTTTTGCTACACCATTTATACTCAAGTTTAGTCGTGTGAATATAAATCGTTGCAAGTTTCATTATATCCTCAATAGTTTTCGAGATATATTTCTTTGGAATTTCGAAAACACCAGTTTGACACTATATTTGGGATTTATTTTAAGACTTCAAAAGCTGTAAATAAAATGTCGTTTCGGAAACGACAATTTTATTGAGCTGACTTTGTTACTTGCATTCAAAATTATTCTCTACGTTTCGTAAAGCTTCCGTAATCTAAAGAAATGTTGATTATTTCTTGTCAGACGACGTTATTGTAAGGCCAAAATTAAAATGAAATTCATTATTTATAATATATGAAGCAAAACTCACCAACATCTGATTTGTAACATTTGAATCGCCGGAAGGGAATGGAGTATACACGGATAAGGCCACACAATTCGCAAATATAGTTAGTAGAATAAAGTATTCAAATGTTCTATAAAAGAGGCATGGTTAAGAATTCCGATACCATACACAACCAAATAAAAATTAATTATATAAAAAGGATACTTTGAATCCACTATTCTTATGCAGAATGCGCGAATGGGGTTTTTCAACCCTAAACAAAAAAGGACACGTTCCTCCCGATCCGGCACAGGTTTACTTCCAGGTCGACGTTGAGTTTTCTTTTGAACCGCGGCTTTTTGTGCCGCTGTAACATTTTCAGAAGCATTATTGGACTCCATTGCAGCAGTAGCTCATCCAAGTGTTGCCTGTGAAAGAAAAGTTACGGAAAATTATTATTTACTAGTGGACCCGGCAAACTTCGTTCTGCCTTTAAAGGTGGCAAATTAATGATTTACAATTTTCAGGATAGATGGTTCTGTATTTAAATTTTTGTTAGAAAAGTTTGGTTATTTAAATGAATGCTTTTAATACTTTTTTTGTAAAGTTTTTAAAAATTATTTAATTTAAGTCAATTTATTGAGATTTAAAATTACTGCAACGCTTTCACATGTACAACGTTCTTTGTTTGTCTGTCGGGAAACATAGAAAAATGAGAAGTGAAATAAAGTCAGTATTTGAAAAACTTTAATTTTCCTATAACAGGATCAGAAATAATGTTTTTTTTAATTTTTGATTTATTCTGGTGGCACCACGCCTATTTGTCCAATCCTGCCCATATTTACAGCAGAAGTTACAATATGTACACCAAACTTATATACCAAATTTTGTTCACACACTGTTAGCCGGAGCAGAAATAATGGATTTTTTATTTGTGGTTCGTATGGGAGGTACCACGCCCCTTCGTCCAATCCCGCCCGTATTTGCAGTAGCACTTAAGATATATACAACAAACCTACGCACCAAATTTTGTTCAAATACCGTAAGCAGGAGCAGAAATAATGAATTTTTAATTTTTTGTTTGTATGGGAGGTACCACGCCTCTTTGTCCAATTGGACCGAATTGTAAATCTAAACCATCCCGGACACCACCCAGACGCATATACAAAAATTTATGCAAAGCGGTCCAGCCGTTTAGGAGGAGTTCACTGACAACGCCCGTACAGTAGAATTATATATATAAAGATTTTTAATATGAAATTAACAAACACTGTTTTAAAGCATTTAAACGTTGTTTGTAACAAACTTCACTTGTCATCTTTTGACAAATAGCCGTAGCATCACCCAGCTTGAACGGTTAATGTTAGAGTTATCAAAATTGGTGTCATTTTCTTCTTCCACGGCAAACACATGGCAAGAAGAGCTTCATTTAAATCCGTACTTTTAAGTATAAAAAGACAAAAACGGTGTACCATTGACCAGTTTAAACAGCAAAGTTATAATTATGAAAGTTGGTGTTCATATTCCTCTTCCAGAGACATGCTGTACAGCATTTTTGTGTAACTGTACGAAAATGGGGTAAGCCTGCTACCCAGTTCAAACAGCTAGGGCAAGAATCAAGAGATTACCCATTTTCTTCTTCTACATCAAACACGCTGTAAGAAGGATTTTTCAAAATTCATATTTTAGAAACCAAAACAGGGTAAAAAGGGCCAAACAGCCGCCCAGTTCGAACGGCTAAATCTAGAATCATAAAAATTGGCAACCATATTGCCTTCAAGAGCAATTAGGAAATAAAAATTGATATTTTGAAATGAGTGTTTTTAGGGGTAACCGTTTAAATATTGTACGTTCGCCCAGCTCAAAAGAAATTCCTACTTTCGAAAATAGTACACTGGATTGAATGGAATAGCTGAAGTAAAGTCGTGAAATTTGAACTGAAGATTCTTTTATCAAAGTATGAAGAGCAACATCCGGAAACCTACGCTTTTAGGGATTAAAAATAAAAATGAAGACATCAAACATAAGACCACCTCATAGGAAAATGGCTGAAGTTGCAACCGTCAATGCAATCCTCTTAGGTCATTTCTGCGAAATGTCGGAAGATTCGATTAAGAATATAAACAAAAAAGAAAAGAGGCGTTAGGTGCACAACTGCCTGGCGGAAACTGAAATCATGAAATTAAAAGAACCCCACTATGTAACATTATGAAAATACGGACTTTCGAGAGCGAACAGGAAATAAACGAGACAAAAATTCAACCTGACTGTGTCCGAAGGTAGAAGTTTAAAAGATAAGACATAATGAACACATTCGTCCTGCTGTCTGCCCTTACTTTAATAAGGGATTTTACAAAAATAGCCTTCTCAGAGAAAAACTACTGGTGCAACGAGATGTTGGATAGAGAAGTAGCAACTCTCTGATTAAACTGCTGAAATTAGAATCAAAGAAATTGGCAATGAGACACGCCCGGCAAAGCCAAATACACAGAAGAGGGATTCAACTTCTGATTTAGGTCTAACTTAAAATATAAAATCACACGTACGAAGTAACGGGGACATACTAGCCAATATCACGAAATATTATAAATATATAAACTTTCAAATCTGCTTAAGAAATAAATGGGACAAAAATTTAGATCTAAAGGCTGAAGATGGAAGGACCAAACATACGGAAGAAATTCCTCTTCGGATTTTACGAAAACCACATTTCTTCTAAATAAAATGCAGAGGAATTCAACTTCTGATTTCATTTTCAGTCAAAATATGAGATCACGCACAAGTAGGGGGCTTATAAACACAATTAATAAAAGTTTGGTTTGAATTTGGAAAAAACGGTAAATTTGACTAAATTTAGATAGGCAAAGCAAAAATATAAACCTAACAATATATAAGTCAAATCGGTCATTTGTGTGGTACCAGGACGTGCATGGCTAATCGTCTATTTTTTTTTTAACCTCTGCCAGGCATTATGAAACAAGATAGTGGACAACAATTAGTTTTAATTTTGCAAATTAGTTTTCGAAAAATTTTTATACGTACCCATTAACAATTCCTGTCTACTGTGGGACAAAATATTGGCTTGTGTAAAGTTTGAAGAAGTTCCACCAACGTTTATGACAGTTAAAATATCTACCATCCACTCAGCTAACCAGTCAGATAGACGAACAGTGGTCAATAAATACATCAATCGATCAGTACATAAAAACCTATGTGTATTATTAGTAGGTAGAAACTCATATATTTTTGATGAAAATAAAAAAAAAAAAGAATGTTTTCTAAAAACCTCCATTAACCATGTTTTTCGAATAATAGAGATTCAACTGTGTATTCTCGCGTCACTATACATAGAATAAAAGCACTTTGTTCTTAAACTGTATCATCATTAACTTCATTAACTTTGTAAATGAATTGAACTTGTATGAATTTTGTTTGTTTTAATCATTAACTATCACTGTTTTTCGAGTATGTTGAGTGAGCCGAAATCACTCGAATTTATGCAAAATGTTCTTTAATTAGATCATTGCATTATTGCCAAATTTGTTGTTGAGCACATATCACTCCGAAATCTTAGTTGTGATAACGGAATCCCAATTTTTCTACTTATATTTTGAAACTATTCACTTTCACTTCATTTTGAGTTTTGTTCACTTACTTGTCTCTGAAACCAAGATTACCAATCAAAGAATTGGCGGTAACCTTCTAAAGTACAGTAAGCAGGCAGAATTCCAACAACCATAACAAATGTGCTTTAGAAAATAAACAACGATGCATACCCAGGGAAAAAAACTAAGAAATAATTTCCAAAGAATAGCTTTTTCGTAGCTTCATTACTTGTCCCATTTCCAGTGCAATATTGTTTTGGTTATTCGCGGGTGAGTAAATATGTACTTCGATAAACATCGTGAAACACACTTGAGGTAAATGACGAAGTCGAGCACTATAAACAACGCTAAGTCGCGCTCAAACTCCTCGCAGGTATAGGACAGTTGTGCCAGCTTAGCGACAAAAACAATTTTGATAATCGCTTTAAGCGGGCTTTTAAATGTTCAATTCTCCGCATTTTTTTGACAAGCATTTGTTATTTTATGTAATATAGCATTAATTAATACAAAGTGTAACAAACTGAAAGTTCTCTTAAGACGAAATTGGTTTGAGGATTTTTCAGATGCTTCTCTGTCTGTTTATCGGACTAGGCCTCTAAATTGAAAATCTTCAGCTAATAAATCGACTAAGTCCATACAGTTTCCAAAGAAATATTTCCCTAAGTAGTGCTTTAGGATTAGATATGGGCAAAATCATATATACATAACAATACGGATTCAATAAGATCTTGTATCGCGCATTATACCTTTTTATTCATCACAACTTAGGACCGGAACTGGATAAACTCAAATCACCCACTTTGGTACCTCCCATACAAAATGGCGGATTTGGCCGAAATCACTTGTTCGCTCAAAATGTTAGGTTCGAGTGGCTGTAAATTAGGTCAGTCTTAAATTTTTTAAAACACAAAGGGCTAATTTTCCACTAAATTTTGTATGTGTCGATTTACTTGACGGGAATTCTTCCCTAGTTGTGATATTTTAATTTTACAATTTATTGGTTAATTGTTTAGTGGAATGGGGCAACGTCGCCACCTGGCAGTAAAACTGAAACACTTATTAAAACTGTCATGCACTTCTATATATAACACTTCTCACCATTTGAGTTTGATGTCAAACTAAGTAAATTGTACAACTCCAAACTAGACAGAAGATTTTGCATTATGCATCCATATTTTATACTATTATATTTAATTGTTCTATTTTGCAACACCACAGAATATTCGCTTTTGACAAAAAAGTGATGAGCCAGTCAAATACATGTGGACACAAATTTACATTTGTCAGCACTTACAATTTTTGCAAAATCAGCACTGACAGAGGGCTAAAGCCAGTATTTTATTCACTTTTTATGCTGGAATTTGGCCAGAATATCGATAATATACTTAAAAAGACGAAATGTTTAAAAAGAAAATATTTTTGCTACACTAAATAATTTTTATAATATAAAAATTTTTTGGTACCACAAAAAGTAGGAAATGTTGTATGTTCGCAAATGCAACATCTTATTGCATTGGATGGTTACAAAAATTCTACAGTTTTATTTTACTCTGGGTATTACGATAGCAGCTCTCGCACTTTTAAAGAGCTGATAATTTCCCAGATTTGTATTTCGGCGTGGGAAAAATTAGAGGAATTAGGTTCGATGAAAATAAACTCTAGACAAAATCAATTGAAATCGTAGTCGTAGGTTTTCTTGACATACAAGCAACTGCTTAATATTTCCTAAGGTTGCTACAAGGCTGGATAAAAAATGTGTTAGTTGTCAACGTTTCACAAATATTCGAATAACGGGTAGGCACGGGAAACAGCTATCTAAACTCATATAATTTGTAAGGGGACACCTAAAATTTTAAAAACTTGTTATTGAAAAAAATTAGAAAATACGAATTTGATTGAATCATTGACTTGCTTGTAGGGCTGCTAGAGAAGGAAGAAATTCAAATTGATATTGAGAACTACAAATAGTACATATTAATTACTGGGAAATTCAAAATAATATTGGTAAAATTGAAACTATTGTTCAGAGATAAGAAACTAAACTTGAGAAAATACAAATGGATACTGAGAAATGCGCACTCCTTAATGTGAAGTAAACATTCAAAGCGAGATGTTGAAACAGTAACTAAAAACTCGTACATAACTGGTATTGCGCGGCAGGCTGTTCAATTCTATTATAAATTTCCCGACAAGATTAAATGAAACATAGAAATAAAAAGAAAGACAAATAAAAACTGCAGATTTAGGAATATTCCATTTTCGTTGTCTGTTTCTACCTATTGCATTTTATAAATTTTAATTATTTTTTTTTTGTATTCGTTTTCTCAATATCAATATCATTGATGCAGAAATAAATTCTCCCTGGTATGGTGCTAAATTCGTTCATTCATTCTTTCTGGGTTGCTAAATTTATTTAGTGCACCTAATCTGAAAACCCTGGGTGTGCCAGCATCGTCCTTGCTACGCCAATGAACAATATTAACATAAAATTATAATATTTACCAATATATGTCTCCTAATACTAGTTTGAATTTTTGCAACATGAAATTGATTTTTCTCAATATCAATTTATTTTTCTCCGTAGTAGTTCGTATTTTCTTAACATTAATTTTGAAATTTCATTATCATTCAATATTCCTCCAATAATTCTTAATATTAACTTGAAATTTATAGTATTCATTTGTACAGAGTTATTCATTTTTCGTTTTAAAGGTAAAGTTAAATAAAACACACATATAGCTTTAATTTCGGTCAAACTTTTATTTCATTAAAATGCTTGGACTTTGCCATTATGTACGAAATACAAAGTCGTTTAAATAACTGCCTCCGGAGTGGTTGCAGCAGTGGATCCTTTTGAGACTATAATGCTCACCAAACATTCATTTTTCCCGATGCAGTGGCTTTTTCACAATCACTTCTGAGTTCTCCGAGCCGACAATTTCGCTTATGACAAATGCGAACGCAAATGAGAATTCTCATCGCTGAAAATTTTGCTCGATTGAAAGCCACGTATGAATCATCACTTCACCAGAAAGTTTTAAATATTTTTACGCATTCACCGGTTGTTAAACGGTCCATATTTGTAAATGGCAAATTTTTCACTGAATAAATAACGCTTTAGATGACAGGTATTTAACAGCCGACAGCCTTGCCAGACCGGAGGTTTGAAACCACTAAATGCATAACTATATGCTTTTTCAATATAAACACTGAAGTTTCCAAAAACAACTTGAAACGGTGCGACAAGTAATGTGGCAAATTCGTTTGATCCCACAATTGTTCGCTTTGCAATGAAGACAGTGGATCTAACAGAAATATGTTCCATTGAAGAATGGTCGCAACATTTCAATAACAGCGTCATAGCTGGCATAGAGTATCGTAAAATTATTCGACAGATAGAACAGCCCAATTTTCGGTCGTTTTTGTGCACTTGTGTGTAAGTACATAAGCAAGCATTTACAATCGATGTCAATCGCAAGTTCTGAATAGAAAAAGATTACATGAACTGATTGTTCCCTTTGCATTTTACTGCCATAGTATTCACATTTTGCGTGAAGAATTCTATTTAAAAAGCTGACCTATTTGCTGTAGTTCGAGAGTGCAGTTTTGTTCGTAATGTATATGCATGTAAACAGGTATAATTTTAAACATACCTTGTAGTCAATATATTTAATACGAAATTATTCGTTGTACGTTGCTGGAGAATGCCATAAACAGTATTAGCACAGAACTCGCATCACTTGGACCGAATATTGAAACTGACCTTTTATTTAATTTTTACATGATTTCCATTATATTCGAGTTTAGTCTAAATCACTATTATATGTTTATTTTTGAGATTACTGACTGCACATGTCCATATGAAAAAAGGCAATGACGTTCTCCAATGTTTTACACCAACAAGGGTTCCCCACTATTTACAATTTCATCATTTCGTTGCATTCGCCAGTGGTGCCACTTTGCGTGTGATTAAACATTTTAAGTGTAATTTTTAATGTCATGTGCGGTCCATACGTAACTCAATTTTCGTATGCTAGTCAATTACATATATCAAATGCATGTAGTTTCTAATTAATGAAACATATTCTTTTGTGTTAATACAATGGTGATCTACTCGTATATTCAGTTAAATTGTGAGCTGTGCTAAAACAATTATCTGAATATTATCTAAAACAATTATCTTAGAGAGCAAATGGAAAATTATTCTGAAATAATTTATTTAATATATTGTTATCGATAAATTATTGCCTTTTAAAAGCTAACCATTTGCTGTACCTCAATCGACACATTTAACTAGACGAGATATGTGTTAGGGCCATGACTTTTATATACGAGCATTTTATGGTCATATTAGATGAGACAGGCAATATAAGAACATCATATTTAAGTCTGTTTTTTCTTGTCACAGATAGGTCCATCGGTGAGTTTCAAAGAATTCAAACTTCCGACTTTGGAGGAAATGCTTGAACTTAAAAAACACCATTCGGGAATTTTGCTGGTTTTGCTTCTCATCAATTCCGCGTCCAATTCGGAGTAAAGGTATTCATTCTAGTGATATTTTATGCCATTATGCCGTCGTCTACGTGACGAATGTTCATGGTAAATTACATGTTATTTTCAAGAAAAATGTCCAGCATATAGCCAGAATGATGCCCAATTCAAAAAGAAACTAATTATTTTTGAGTTGCTCATGCCTGAATTATCAAAAGTACGTTGACGTTTCCACGGAAACACATAGAAATGTAGATTAAAGTAACCATTCAATTCAAGAGCAACGTTTTCGCCGATCTCTCTGGTTACTAACTCGCATATACCTCACATATTATGTTTGAAGTAACTTACCATCCCTAACAAGCAGAAAAAATTACAAATTCTGTCACAAAAACCCCAAAACGGCAATATGGGTATCCACTAAATTTCAGTTAGCGCTGTCATCTTTTCCCATTCCGTGTTCCTAATAAACTGCCTCTCCCTTTAAAAGATATCAACACGGTTAAAAATTAAATAAATTGCTGCAATTGAAATGAAATACGGGGATTGTCCCAAAACTAGCCTACCTAGCAAAGAAAATGCAAACAAGTTAGGACAAATCTCCTTTTAGCTCGATACAGATTTTTCAGCGATATTCAACAGTTTATATCATATATCCTGTTTATAGAAAGAACTGTTGAACTCTTTAAAATAAACATCAACTGAAAACTCTTCTTTGTTGGCAAATGTTTTACACCTGGTCACCTTTTCAAGTTTGGAAATAGAATAGTCCTAGGGAGCTAAATCTGACGAACAAGGTGTTTGATAAAGCAATTCGAATTTTATTTCATTAATTTTGACCATTGTAATTGTGGATGCATTTCTCTGGACCATTATCTTGAAGAAACACACTCTCTTTCGCCAAATGCGTCCTTTTGCCATAACTTCGTTATCTAACCGTTGCAATAAATTGTTGTAATATTTGTAGTTGATGATTTTTCCTTTCGGAAGATAATCAATGAAAATAGTTTCAGGTGCATCCCGAAAAGCAGACGGAACTTATTTCGAAACTTACTTCGCCTTCTATGAACACGATTCTTCCATTCCAATTCACTGCTTTGATTGTGTCTATGTCTTAAGTGTGAAGTCGTGGAGCCATGTCTCATCCATGGTTATAAATCTACGCAAAAACGCGGTGACAAATCGCGAAACACTCTATTGAAATCAAGCTCGGCACACATCTTGCCCACGGCTTTCTCATCTTTAAATTTCAATACCAGTTTGTGGATTTTCTCAAGTGTGTCTGGCGTGGACACCTCAATTGGTCTACTATCCAATATTTCACAGTCGAAAGCAAAGGAATACACTCCTCCAGATTAGAATCTAGCTAGGTTTTAATATTTATTGGACTCTGCAATGGAAACATTGAATTACATAACGGTGACCAATTTTTTCCATGTTTACAAACTCATTGAGATCGCCTACTTTCGATGGCTCAAAAAAAAAAAAAAAAAAAAAAACGACGTGGCGCGTTGGAACTTAAAAATATGTTTTATAAGGTTGCCACTTTTCACGAAAGTGAAGAAGATGACTAGTTTTGAAACTGCCCCCACACATACTCGTATTTTTGTAATTAGAACGGGAAATTTTCGCCGATGGGCAGTATTAATGTTAAGAAAATCGGCTGTAAAATTTTCGGAAATTTGTGTGAATTTCGTAGTGAAAGGAACCCTGGATGGCCTTGATTAAATGTATAATGTAAAGAAATTTAAAGAAAATTAACGAAATTGAAAGATACTGTTACATACATTATTGCAAATAAATATTATGATGAAGAAAGAGAGTGGAAGAAACCTCTGTGTTTAGTATTAAGGTTTGTTCTATGATAATAATTAGTGAGAAGGTAAGCGTTTTTTTGATAGTCAAGAGCTTGCTTTTACATAAAATGCTTATAAATATCATATATTGTTTCCATCTCGTCCAGTCTTTTAGTTAAGAAAATGTCTAAACTTTAGTTATAGTCAAACGACTACTTATTTTTAACTCAGCAGCTTAGAGAACCATTGATCCTTTTTTAGCAATATTTCAAATTGGATTTTATTCGTCATATAATCCAGAATATACAAATAATACCTTAGAGCGGATTTACGTGGATGGCGCTTGATTTTGTAGACAAATTATTTTGATCACTTAAGTTTATTTTGTTCCTAACGTTTTCTTAACTGCTCAAAATAGATCATTCCCCTACGAATACCCAATAAAATGGAAAGCCATATCTACATTGCCAGACCAAATTGACAAATTCAACCGAATTTAACCATGTAAGAAAATTAGTATACATATAGTTTAAAGATTTTGTCCCCAAATAGGTTTAGTCAGGTTTGTGCGTTAATATGTCGTTAACTTTTTTAATATTATTTTCAAATTTTTTAGAGATACTAGAAGAATCACAACCAAAAGAAGCACATGCAAATTTCGTGATTGGTATTAACATGCTTTAAATTTTTTCCAAAAGGTACCGCCTACCTTTTGCTAGGACATGATGCTTTCTATGCCGATAGTACATGCGTCAGTTCCTGTATTCTTGCCTCTAGTAGTTCACAAGATATGGTCGTTTAAATCGTTATGTTGTGTAGGTGTTATTAATTGTTAATCTTAACCTGACACAGGTTATGAAAATTTCGCTACTGATAGCAACGCACCACTTAATGTTTATGATGATCGGTCAGAACTTTTGAACATTTTGGCCAATTCCTAAAAAGGGCATGACACCGTCTAGATTTTGCTGACACGTATTTCATCCTGTGGTAGCTGCATGTCATTCGTATGTCTTTTACTACCTTTTACAACCATACAAACGCATAGCAATTTCAAAACGATCAGCTAGTTCATTTGCCCGCTAGATCAGCTATTATTTTTATATGAACAGCGTACGTATCTAATCGCAGTTCCGTCGAAGTTGTTAGTTGTTTGGGCGACGCGGCGCCCGTTTCTCCAATGCCAACCTGGTATAACAATTTTGTAATTGGTAGCAACATACTGTTAAATTTTCTTAACGATTTGTCAGCTACCTCGACCACCAAGAGGGAGTTTTAAGAAAAGGCGGAGCAATGCCTACTCCAACATATTTCCTGTTGTCAGTTGCATACGTACCAAGTCTTTTTTATACCTCTATTAGCTCAATAGATATAGTCAATTAAAATTGTTATTTTTATGTGCGGTGCCACGCCCTTTAGTCCAATCAAGAACTAAACAATCGATTTATTAGTTTAGCTCATTTTTTGGAATAAGGATACAAATACACAAACATTCGATTTTATACATATAGATTTCTACAAATTTCAAACATTATTAATCGTTGAATTTTTCTCGAAAGGAAATTGATTTAATTTTGTACCATCACATCAGTGAACTTAGTTTGATATTTATATAGCAAATATATATACATATTTTTTCATTTAAAATGTTTATTTTTTTATTTGTGTGTGAGCAAAGGGTTCATAAGTTACTATTTGCCTTTTATAAATTAAAAAAAAAAAAATCCAAAAAAACTTATTTTGAAATATAGAATCTCACAATAATACATATCGTAGTTAAGCATTTTTATAGTTTATATTTTGAAATATATAAATTTTCTCAACATTTAGAAATTTGAGAAATTAATTTTTTCTTATTTTTGAAATTTTTCTGTTGGAACCTGGAGATTTTAGAAAATTTCAGATGATTTTAGTATGACAATCACATTAAATTGTGAAGTATATGAAGAATCCTACAATTTTTATTTGAAAATTTCAAATTTTAATTTGGTACATGTCATGCGTTTGTTGATGTAAATTTTGAGAATGAAAATAAAGGAGGACTTTGCCACGATTTATCGAAATTGAATGTTGAAAACCTTAATTCGCAGACTGCAGTTACTTGAATTTTTGACAAATATAATACATTCGTAAAATGTAAAAAATCAACTGGACAACCAGGCCATTTCTGTTAACTCCTATACAAATTAGAAAATTTGTTCACATATTTCTGGATGAATATCTTTCACTAAATTGAATTTAGCATACGTCTGACCTTCAGAAAAAGTATTTTTTAAATAATCTATCGACTCTCCAATTAACCTCAGTCAGTTCACCTGACTAAAATCTCTATACTGGTTAGTTTATTCAATTCACAAAGCTACGCCCTTTCATAAATAGGATCTTGGTGTCTTTAATTAACATGGGATATTTTATTATTTATCCTAATTTAAATTCCAATAAGCTATAGCACATAAAGAAGAAATCTCTATCAGAACCTTTTCTCTATAAATATTAACCATTTTTGCAATAATGTTTGCCCATGTTCGAAAAATGAAGCTAAATTGCCCACTAGGATGGGAGATAGATACCCAAATAATAATTCCTCAATAAAGGTGTTACGTGTTATTATTTTAACATTGTAATTAGTTTTACACAAAAAAAAATTACTTTACTGCAAAAAGTTACGATTAATTTCTAATAATTTTTACTCTTTAACTTCTGAATACTTCACATTTTTAAAACATTTTTTTGGCATTTTGCGCAATTCCCTGAGATATTTTGCACATTTTTTGCCGTCTTCTGGAAACACTGCTTAACATATGTTTTCTACTCCCCAATCGATTATTGTTCCTTTTGCAAAACGCAACCATATTGTATCGTGTAAATACATTCGGATATGGTTTGATATAAGAGGAAAATGTTCTCAGCACTTCATTTCACATTAAACTGGAGAGGAGGAAGTTGGTGAAACTAATTGAAGACTACTGCTTAGGTTTACGCTTGTTTCACTCAGTTATGATCAACCTTAATTTATATATGTATGGGTGTTACAAAACAGAAATTAATAACAATTTACACATCCCACCATATTTTTTTAAATTCATATTTAGACGGCACGACAGAAGAGACAAATTAAACATACATACATATACACATATATAAATTAAAAATATATATGTCTTCCCTTTTCAGCTTTTAATCAAAATTATTTATTCAAAACCTATTCGTTTTTACTCTTTAATAAAATGATACACATTTGTTGTCAAATAGGATATTCTTTAATTCTATATTAAAAAAAAAGTACAAAATTTTCAAGAAACAGTAATTACATTTACTACAAATGACAAAGAACGATATTCGGAAAGTCGGGAAGTACAAGAAGTATGAGGAATACAAGAAGAGATGTAACAATGCAGTCATTGCGATTTTCAGGCAACAGCTGTTCGAACCCTTAATGTGCACCAAATTTGATTAAATTTTGTGTAACAGTATAAAAGGTAGGAACGTAAGACTACATGGCCAAATCAGTCATTTGTATTGGAAGGGACAGGTCAATTTTTTCAAAAATTGTAGAGCAAAGCGATATCTTTGACGCAATAGGGGCTACATTGAAAATTGAGATACCAAATATAGGCAAATTTCTATGGGAAGCACCAGGAGGAACGTGATAAAGCGCACCAGGTTCATTCCTCGATATTGTATTAGCAAACCTTTAACGTGTACTAAAATTGATTCCGTAACCACAGAAAAGATACAAACCTACAAATCTTTGGGTTAAATTAGTCATTTCTTTGAGACGTGCTGGGAGGAGCACGGTTAATAACGGCCCATTATTATTATTATTTATTTTTTGCTGAGTTTAAATGTACAAATCAAGTAGCCAAGGTAGCCAGAAACGACACGCGTATTGTTTTAACTAAATTTATGTTTTTGAGCGTCCGGTGAAATATATAGGAATTCAATTAAAAAACACGGGTGATCAAAATCAGAAATTTAGTTGACACAAAACACGCAACTTGTTAGGACGTTTTGTTGATAGTTAAATGTAATAATTGCTTGTTGAATGTTTTGAACTGTTTGCTGTTTGTTTACCCTTGAAAATGATTGACGGAGTAAATCGAAGTATTCGGAAACATTGAATAAAACAACCAGAAACAATATCAACATCCTTGGATTCCAATTCAATGATCTAGAGCCGAACAAAATTAAAAAGAACGTTTGTTCGTGGTTTCATTTCATAATCACAATGTGTGTTGCCTTAGCCAGGAATAACAGTTGTTGCATGTTTTTTTCTATTAAATTCAACGGATTAAGTAAATTGAAGGGTAAGCTAATTAAGTACTATATTTTACGTTAAGTTAAAGGCATTTCGATACTATTTATCAAGTATTTTTTATTGTATTTTCAAAGTCTTTTACAGCTGGTCTTAAATGTTTCTGGTCTTAAGTCAAAATTGTACCTTACTAAGTCGAGTGGAATCTCAACGTATGGTATCCGGTATAACGTTATACTTTATATATGTGTCAGTAATTATGATAGTGGTCAAAGTCCAAAATCCAAATATATTGAGTTACTTACATTACTATATTACGACCTTTCATCGCACAAAACCAATTTCACAAAATTGAGTAGATTTTTGAAGGTCGTTCAAGTAGCACGCATTCTGGCAAAGGTAGGGAAAGTGAGGAAAGAAAAAAAGAAATTCGAAAATATAATAGGTAGATGGAAGTAAGACAGCAATGGCCAACCGGTGACTTGACTTAATATCCATATACATATATGTATACAGTAGAACTCCAATTATCCGAATCAATTGGGACCGGACCACATTCGGATAATCAAAAATTCGGATAATTGGATTTTTTCTGAAAAAAGGGGATTTTAAAGTAAAAGAGCTTATTTTTGTCATTGTATGCATTAGTAAAGTAAAAAGAAGTAAAAGTACATACATAAAAATAAAAGAATGTACATATGTACATAACGGAACGAAAGACAAAAGCGATTCGGATAATCAGCGATTCGGTTGATCGGAGTTCGGATAATTGGAGTTCTACAATCAGCGATTCGGTTGATCGGAGTTCGGATAATTGGAGTTCTACTGTATATGCAAATTTGCAAAGGAAATTTATTTTGAAAACATACTTCCAAATATTTCACAGCATTTCTTTGAAAGGATGAGTTAGTGATATTAAAGTGGATAATAAAAATTTATTCTACAATTACTCCTCGGATTGCCGAAAAAATTGAAGATTTTATCACTTTGAAAGCATTTAACACAAGTTTTGCATAAATTTTGTTCTGCTGATAACCCGCGGAGAACAACATTTACTAGAGGATGAGTCAAACCATTTAAAGGTCGTATTATTGGTGAGTAACAGCTGTGTTATAACAAACCATTGTCCAGGTAAAAGCATTTATAAAGACCACATAATTTCTATTGTTTGAGTGTTTTTACCTCAGATTCTTGGAGTTTGCCGAACCTGGCTACTGCACGCGACTATGGGTTCAATGATTGTCGGCATAAGCTCCTATACAGTCATCTTTCATTCTCTGAGCGATGCTCATCTCGATATGCTGGCAAACAATTTGAATAGTCCTGTAGTTAACAAAGAATATCGTTGGAATATGAACTCTTTAATTCGCATGTATTTGCAGCAAGCGAATTTGGAACACCTGGAAACCAAATTTCCCACCATCAACATTATGGTATTACTCTAGAGCTTATACCTTACACTACCTCTAAATAATCAAGGTCAACACTCAACCACATGCGGAGACTTTGCCAAATAATTCAATCGCCTCAAAATTAGCCATTCACAGAATTGAGAACTAAGACTTGCTCGCACTTTACATAAAGTCGCTTTGAAACTTACTGTTGTTGCAATGGCAACATTTATAAGGGTTCGGGGGCTGTGCGACCAACGCGCTACTTCAGTTTGAATAAGACATTACTTAACTTTCAAATCTTTTTTGTTACGGAATAAACCATCTTTCCATTATAATTGCAAAAAGTTAACGCCTTAATGGTTTTTCTTTTATTATTTCTTTTTATTAAATAATTGTATAAATTAAGCAAATAAAAGATAATTTAACTTACCTTAGTATTTCATTTAAGAGGTATAAATAGGTGAGTAATGACAAGCATTCGTAAAAAGGTAATTATTAAGTTCTCTGAAAACAATGTAAACTTCGAAATTAAATGTTTGTAAGGGATAAAAATAACGAAGTTTACAGTACTTCCCACTTTGAAAATGCAGGTTTCAATTCAATTACTGGCGACATGAATGTAACGGAGTCAACAGAAATATAAATTAAAAATAAACTTTCAAGAATTCTTGAGCCATTTAACGTCAATTTTATTAATTCAAAACCTGCTGATGCAAAGGCTGATATAACTTCTGTGCGACACTTTATTGGGGAGATATTTTCTTCACATGTTCCAGGTCTATATACTCACGAAGAACTTGATCATATTGCATTTGCAAGATATTTGTTGAAAGTTCTGGGCGGCAAACTTGGGCGCAGTGTGTACAATACTGGCACCAATACTCCCAAATTAAATGAAGAGTCCGCACGTGAATAAGAAGTGAAAGCTCAGGCCTAGATCGGTGTCTCGGAAATGGTCATATTCAGTCCGGTTACGTGAACCAAATTTTTTTGTCGGTAATTTTGACCAATTTTTCAGTTTCTGAGAAATAAATGTTGACTGGGATCCTGAGTCGATAATCGTCCTTGCATCGTATTTTTGTCCATGTGATTCAATTTTTATGATGACAGTTAAAAGCAAAGTTTCATGATTTTGTTAAACTAAGTTTGGCGCTTTGTTCTCTCGAAGGGTCAACGTTGTTATACAAGCAGAATTTTGACTAGAAATCGACAGTACAGGTGGTAAGAGCTAGCGTGATAGTACTAGGTCGCGTGTCATCTCTTACCGGTTTGAATTGTGTAGTCTGGGCCGTGTTGCCGTTATGCAATAAAGTGTCATAGCTTAGACTGCATTCTCCAGTTGTACCGTTGATCCTATTTAAGAGACAATTATAACCAAGGTCTGAGGTTTTGCCAAAGTGAATCCAAACATTTATACTCCTTCCAAGAAATTTTGGGCAATCTCGCAAAATATGATTTCACTTGCAAAGTTGGCGGATCTGTTTGTTTTCGTCCTTGGATGTTTGTAATGTGAGTATTTTTGGATAAAAAAGTATTGAATTCAGCACAATTAAACTTTTAGTACGTGCATACAAAATTATGAGGTAGCTTCATTGAAGTAAGGAATGCTAAGCCTGGGTCTTACTATCCAGTTTTAATTTGTAATGAATTCAAGATATCCAATACAAGTATCCAATGTGCATTGCAATATTTCAAAGAAGACCCACTGTGTTTCGTAACCAGAGGCAAATTTGGTGGTATCTTAATTTGCTCATTCACTTGCATGTGTGTATTCTCCTATTTATCTACAAGAATCCTCCAAGCAATGTCGAATTCATCGTTTGTTAATGAAACGTTACTGGATCGAATAAAATGATTTTTCGGCATTGCTGAGTTTTGAATTCCAAATCCCGAAACCTCGAAATGATAACCAATCACCATTATTAAAATTAAAAGTTTCATTGTTTCAATTAATTTTTCTTTTTCGAGTCTTTGCACGTACCTATAACATGAAAATTTCAGCATTTAGTAACCAAGGCATGTTTTATACGCGGCAAGATCTTTCTTAAAAAAACTATTTCATTTTGCTTCATCAATTGGTCACTTCTTTATTCGTTTTATAATCCCGACACTCTAAATAAGTCTTTGCTTCGTCCCATAACATTCTTAGTTGCGCCCGTTGAGACTCTAGCTTATGAACATCATCCGTCGTGAAGCTTTCAACATGAAGAATCTCGAAATTATTTGTCAAACTTCTACAACGACATCTTTAATAACTTTATTGATTTAGGAGCTAGAAACAATTGTTCTCGTTTGTTTATTGAAAATGCGAAAATCGTCCGTGAATAATACGTAAATATGAAAATTGAAATGAGTCAAACTTTTCCATTGTTTCATAAATATGAAGATAATTCGCAGAATATGAGTCAAAAGTCTCGACAAGATTTTATTGATTCAGCAAAATGACGGAAAACTTCCACAATACCGCACAATTTTTATTGTTTCATTGAAGTAGCAATAAATTTTTGAATCAAATTTTATCACAAAAGCGATTATCAAAGCAACTAATTACTATAATATTACGACTGAATAATAAACAAACTAACTAATATTACAAAAATAACGTCAGGAAGTCAACAAAAAAAAAAAAAAGCGGGAATAAGGTTTGTGACTAAGAGCTCTGTCGGGT
>JAHXMU010000735.1:330917-381863 GCA_019455685.1 Philornis downsi | reverse complement strand
GGAATAAGGTTTGTGACTAAGAGCTCTGTCGGGTATTACTATTCTAAACGTCTGTGAGTACGGACAAAATTAGTCCAGCATGAAGAGTTTTCGGCGGCACTGAGGAAGGCGGTCAAGCCTCTGTTGAATTGACAAGATTTTTGAAACATTGTTGTGTGGAACCGGAGGCACAGCAAAACGAAGAGCTTGGAATTATTGTCTGCGACGGCGCATAACACATTAAAATCTTTGTTCTGGCCGTCAACTAGGAAGAAGAAGAGGTACACTTCTTTTTTCAAGTGATCTAAATGCAGAAATAAAGGTGAGCTCTGATGACTTTGTATAAAATTCAATATGGTGGATGAAGTAGGAACACCTCATATAATTTTTGATAGTTTTAAAAATACAAAGTAGTTGCGGATTTCTGAATATATCAAATTGAAATGAATATAGATTTTTAAAACATTTGTGGTAATTTAAGTATATAGATGAGGTAGTTAATTTAAATTTTACATTTAAACTAAATGAAAACGGCTCCAGTCGTTTTTTTCTTCTTTAAATTGTAAATATATCAGTATAACTGCTGCTTACGCTGCCAAAATAAGAGACATTTTACCAACATTTTTTTGGTTTGATTTTCGACAATAGTTTATGATAAATAAAATCATCAATAAATTTCCCAGTTGATCTGTTTTGAAATTTGATATAATTGCGTATACAGGGTTATTCATTCAGCAGTTTCAAGCCATCGGAATGGCAAGATTGTCAGCTGTTAAATACCTGTCATATGAGGTGTTATTGTTTTGGTGAAAGATTTGCGATTTACGAATATGGATCATTTAACAACCGAACAACGCGTAAAAATAGTTAAAACTTACTACAACAGTGTTAAGTGTTAAGTTATGGTTGTCATAATCGATTTACTGTGCAAGGAATTGGTAAGATTAAAAAGAATTTGGAGATTGTTAGTGAAAGTGTGGCGGATAATAAGAATTTTAATTCAGAGCGCTATGGCCGTATGATAACCGATTTTTTTGTTCTGCAATTGAAAATTATAAATTGGACGATATGTGGTTTTAACGGGATGCTGCCTCGATCCACACAACACTATCGGTTTTGGCTTCATTGAAATTGGGAAAGTGTAATTTCACGTCTTGGCGACATCAATTGGGCATCAAGATCTTACGATGTAACGCCGTTAGACTTTTTTTGTACAGCTACGTCAAAGACCGTGTTTACGCAGATAATCCACAAATGCTAAAGCATTTAAAAGCCAACATTCGACAAGTTATTCACGAAATACCGCCCTAACTGTGCGAAAGAGTGTTCGAAAACTACATCAGAAGAATCCTCTGCTGAAATGAATTCTTTTCTTTTTTTATAAACTAAGCAAATTTGAAGGCATTTAAGTCAAAAGATTTCACTCTAAACCTACTGCTTGGCAGGGAATCCGAAAGTTTAATTGAGGTCTCTTTATTTCACTTGTAAATTACTCCACTACTCGAAGCTTATGTCAGTCACATCGAATTGACCTCAGATCAAAAGGGTTTGATGGTTGTATCGGGGCAAAAATTTTTGAGGACTTCAAGTAGCGATTGACTTTCAGATTTTGTCGTCTTCAGTTTGTCTGCACCGTTGCAATATAATGACGATTTGAAGAATGATACCTGAATGCATGTAAGCGTTTTACACTACTATCATCGCCCCATGCTGTCAAAACTCCTCTCCAAGGTGCTTTTACTTCCACTACCTAAGGACTTGGTTGAAATGTTATTGGTAACAAACGGAATCCTTCATTCATATTATGGTAACATTTGCTATTTGTTTGTAACATTAGTATAATGAGTTTTCATGAATATTCATCAATTTAATTATATTATTTTTAATCACAAAGGGGCCGTATCTGATTTCAGCGTTTCATTTTTTTCTAATGATTGTCATTATGCTTCAGAGGACAACGTGTGTTGGCAGCGTGGAAAGAGAGAATGCATTAAACTACAATATTTACCTTGTCACTCTGTCAACAGGGTATACAAGCAAGTCATTCTCCAATATCACTCATTTAAACTAAGAGTAAAACGATCTGGCCGCAGTTAATCGCCAACAGTTATGAACCTTAATTTAAACAATCATTCTAATACACCGGACAATTGACCCTATGAGAGAATGCTCACGCTAGAATCGATTTTTCGTTTATTAATTTTGTTAACTTCTTTACAGTTACTGAACAAATATTTGTACGCATTCTGTCTTTGCTTAAAATGCTACACTGCAATTTAATTAGTATTCGAAAGTGGCATCTTGAGTTTTTACTTTGCAATCAATAAGGATTGCAATGACTTACACCTGACACTTTTTTCTTGTCTAAAATGCTAGAAAACAGTTAAATTAGCATTTGAAAGTGAACTTTTTTTGGCTTTGCAAACTATGGGGTGCTTTTTTAAGATTTAAGTTTTTTAGGTTGACAGCACTGGTTGGTAATGGCGTCCAAACGTCATCTGTCAAAGTGAAAAGTGTACAGTATACTCTGCCATTTCATCATGGAAAGACTAACAAACGAGCAACGTGTTAAAGGCGATCGTGAGATGTGAATTCGTCGCCGTTTTTAGCGATTGGGCAAGTGTTACTCAACCACAAGGAATTTTTTGCCCCAATTGACTAAGTTGAATTTGATTGACATGTGGTTTCATCAGGAACGTGCAACATGCCACACTGCTCATGAAACTATACATATCTTGAGGGATGAAATTGGTGAGCAGCTTATCTCTCGATTTGGCCTCCAAGATCTTGCGATTTAACGCTTCTTGATTATTTCTTGTGGGGTTATGTCAAGTCGTTAGTCTATATGGACAAGTCGAACACTATTTACAGGATAACATAACACGAGTTATTCGTGGAATACAGGCCGAAATGCTCGAAAAAGTGACGAAAAACTAAACATTCCGAATGGTAATTTTGAGACGGAGCCGCGGACTACATTTACATGAAATCATCTTTAAAAATTAAATGGAAAAGACCAATTTATTGATTCCAATAAACATGTTTAATATATGATGCAAATTTGAGTATTTTATTCGATTTAAAAAAAAATTACGATTGAAAAATCACCCTATATAAAAGACTTATAAAAAATAAGTCTAGAATAAAAAGTGAAGGTAATACTACTCGTATTTAATTCCATTAATAGGAACCTATATTACTTTGGCGTAGTTAACAAAAAAATCTTAGGTAGTGACCGAACTTTTGATGCTATTTTTCAACCTTATGCAGAGCTATAGAAAAACTGTTACAATCGTTGCATGTATATCTTGTATTAATATTAAAATATATCGGTTTGAAGTTCATGTGCATAAAATAACTTCTTTTTGGTGTTTTTTTTTAAATAATTCTTCTTCCCAAACAACTATTGTGAAATCAGAAAAGTTTGGTATGACAGTGGATATAAAGTAAGCCGTTGTTTTTGATTGTTTCTTGGAAAATGATATTGTAATTAATATTTCCAATACATTTTTTTGGTTGTGTAGAAGAAGAGTAATAAACAATTATTATATGTGCATTTTTTTACAGATATGGGCCCATTTTTAATCCCCTTTTTATCGGGTTAGAACTAGTAATTAACTCTTAATTGGCACAATACGATTAAAATACCTTATAAATTAACATTCTGAAAGCATATATGATTCCACTTTTTGGAGTAAATTTTATTTTTTATTATTATTATTATTTGTTATTTAATTCAATAAATTCAAAATAGGATGTATATACAATGTATGATATGTGCAAATTTTGCTCATTAAAGTGCAACAAAATGAAAAATATGAAGCTATAAATGTATGTGCTAAATCGGTGAATTGTGTGGAATATGTCCTCCAGGGAGCGCTGAAAATCAACCCAATGGATAAAAGCCTGGATTATTACAGAAAAATACAATTTCGGTAAATCGATTAATTTGAAAGATACCGAAAGCGGTTGACTGATATAGCCCATTTCAAATTCCCTACAGTCTGACAAAATATTGTATCCACCAGCCAGCCACACAGTCGGTCATCGCTCAATTGACTTAAAAAGTTATGAAAAAGGATTCTTGGTACATACCTAATGTACTCGTATACTTCCTTCTGCGTGTTGCATTTTTGGATGTATCAAATGGCGTTTTTAAATTTAAAATTTTAAATATTAGTAAAAATTTTGCATTCCGCACTTTTTAAGTATTTCCTTTGGCTGCTTAAATTGATAAAACGGATGATACGAAAATACACCGTGTGCAGAAACATCCGTAATATAAACAAAAAGGGTTGATTTTTTAATTTTCTTAGTAAAGATATATTAATGTTCGTTTTTTATTTTATTGAAGATCTTCATTGTAATATGATTTTGGTTCTTAATTTGGTTCAAGGTCGATTTTCTATTAGGAATCATTTATTATTGCCAAATAGCTGTCAGCCTGAACATATATCGAAGCACATCGTTAGTGTATGCAATAAACTTCATATTATACAAAAATTTGTTTGTTGAATTGAGGATGTAAATCTCCCGTAGTTGCGGTCATAATTTAAGGTCACACAATTGAGTGACTGATATTAACAGTGTTTTTAGGGGCCTTCGAACTGACCATTTTTCAACAGGATATATTTTTTTCTCCAGGAGCATATGAGCATTGAAACGCTACCTTTGCCAATCATAACCTTTAAAAAAGACCGGAACGCTGCCGGTTTTTCTAGCATATACTTATTCCTTTCTACGTCAGCGGTATGCTCGAAATGTTAAGTTGTATCGGCAGACCAGTGCCCCTTTTTTCAATCTTAACTTAGTACAACTCTTTTACAATTTTGTCATTGGCGGAACATCGTCAATTTTTTGCTTGAATATATTTCTTTCTATGCCAGTATCATATGTACCAAATCTCTTATTTGTATCTCGAATATATCAGTGGATACTGCCGTCCAAAGTTGTTATTTGTGTGGGCGGTGTAATGCCCTTTTGTCCAGTCGAGACCTACTCTAACTTATTTAATAAAAATCGATCCATTATTCGTAAAAAAAATATATATATATATAGATGGATGATTGAAAGTGGTGGCAATGGTTTATACGTTCTTCCTAAAAATGTTCAAATGGGTTTGCAGTTATGTACTACCGGGTTATGCATTTTTCGGTTTCAAAACTGAAGTTAAATAAAACACACATAAAGTTATGATTTCGATGAATTTTTTATTTAGTTATAATGCGTGGGTCTAATACGTACGAAATATAATGTCATTTAAACAATCGCTTCCGGATTGGTTGCAGCAGTGGATATTTTTGAGGTAGTTTTCAACATCTTTTTCGCAAATTTCGAATGGTATCTCGGCGATAAATTTACGTATGTTGCTTTTCAAATGCTCTAACATTTGAAGCTTATTCGCGTAAACACTGTCTTTGACGTAGCCTCACAAAAAAGTCTAACAGCGATAAATCGCATGATCTTGGTGGCCAATTGACGTCGTCAAAGCGTGAAATTACACTTTCTGATAACTTCATGGCACCGGTTTGTTGAAACCACATATCGCAAAGTTCATAACCTACAATTGCAAACCAAAATAAAAAGTCCTACGGCCACATCTGAATTGAAGTTCGGATTATCCGCCACACTTTCACCAACAGTGGCGAAATTTTCGGCTGTGCTTTCATTGCGATGACGCATAGGCTTGATCACATCTGTAACGCTTCCAGTTTCTTCATATTTCTATACAATCTTGCCAATTCGTTGCACAGGAAGGTTGATTTGAAATCACTAAATGGATAACCCTGCATATATGTAAGCGATATAAATGTTTCCGAAAATTCCTATGATGTAGACATTTCATAATCGCTCTTGGCCGGCTACAGTATAGGGCCTATCCACATATTCGCCTTTTCAGCTTTACGTCTGTCCACTTATTTTAGGTTGATACTCACCACATTAAAGCTTTTTTTTCAATTTATCTGCTCAATTATGTTTCGGATATCCGCGTCTCCACAACAGATAATACGTTTAAAACTCACTGCAATTTTTGATCAAGTATTTCATTTCCACATAAATTCATTTAAAATCACAAAAAAAAAAATTAAAATGTGGACATTTATTTTATGAGATATGGTTTGCCGCATCACGTACTAGAGCTCTCATCAACTAGACATCAACTACAGTACATAACACTGTTTTACTAATTAAGTATAGCTTCAGCTAACACAAGTTAAAATTATTCATAGGCAAAACTAGCAGTAGTAGCAAATATATAAAAAATAGTAATTCTGCAAAACGGATTTCATGTCCAACTGCTCGTATTGGACAAAACAAAGGCATACAAACCACGGAGCGACATGCAAATCGGCGTGTAATAATTTGCAGTTTCTTCAGTAGTTACCACACGTTTTAGAGTAAAATAATTTAAACTGTGTAGCTGGAATGAATTTGGTGAATAATTTTTCGCTTACCGAAGACAGATTCTCCAAATCAGCTAGAATAAAAAAAGTCAGTTTGTTTTTGGAAATAGCTAACTAGATATAGGCGAGTAGCTATTGAATCCAAAAATTGATTTACTTCACTTTCCCTGCGTTCTTGCAATATGATGAAGATTTACTACTTGAATAATGATACTGGAGTCTTACACTGTTATCTGTTTTATACTCACATCGGATATCGTCCCATGTTATTAAAATTCCTCTCCACAGTGGTATTACTTCCGCTTCTTGAAGGTTTCGTTGAAATATTGTTAGATAACAAACTGAACCTTTCGTTCACATTATGGTACGATGGACTATCGTATTTGCCATTTGTTTGCATCTGAAATTTTCCGACAACATTACCATGGTCGTAGTTAAAGTCCGAGTAGAGAGTTCCATGATTGTCCATCAATATAATTGCATTATTTTTAATCCCAGTGGGACTGGTTTCCATATCCGTTTTCTGTGATTCATTCTTTCGCCTAAATGACGACCATGCTTTAGAAAATAATGTATGTTGGCGCTGAGAAAAAGAGGGAATGTATTAAAAATAATATTTACTACCATGCCACTCGGTTACAAAAAAGGGGACGCAAGTTGATTTCAGTCATTTTAACAAAAAATAAAATAACCTAAGCGCTATTAACCACTAACGTTGATGCATCTTAACTTGAGTAACCATCTTAATGCATCGCGCAGTGGTCGATGTGAGGAAATTTTCTGGCTAAAATCGATTTTTAGCTTTTGAATTTTTGTTAGCGTTTTCTATACCATCACTAAGCACACTCAAAAAAAAGTGTGAATCATTTATTAATTTAAGTTGTAAAAATTAAAACGAAATTTACTTGAGGAAAAATATGGTAAATTCGCATTGTTATGCGATAGAGTGCACGAATAAGGTGGTTGCAACTACAATAGTAATATAGTGGTTATACATTTAGTGGTTTCAAAACCGCCAGTCTGGCAAGGCTACGAGCTGTTAAATATCTGTCATCTGTCAAAGTGTGCCATTTACGAATATGGATTGTTTAACAACCAAAGAACGCGTAAAAATGATTAAAATTTACTGCAAATCTGGTGATTCAAACGTGGGCTTTCAGTGCAACAAAATTTTCTTTAGCGATGAAGCTCATTTCTCGCTCGGTGGTTACGTCAAAAGCAAAATTGTTGCATTTAACGCTGGAGGAACCCCAAAACGATCCACTGTCGTAATCAATCCAGAACCGGCCATTTAATCAATATCATAGCTTTATGTGTGTTTTATTTAACTATACTTGAGAACGAAAAATGGTTAACCCTACACTTTTGAGCTCAACCATACTAATACTTAGGACAGATGAAAATAGAACTGAAGTACTGTTAAAAATAATAAAATGTAAAAAATTATAAACTCAAATCAAATTCACACATTCAAATAATATATTACATCCCATTTTGAATTTACTTAATGAGTTTCAGTAAGCATTGTAATAAAAATTTTAAATGTTGTCTAAATCTGAGTTCAAAGCTCAATTTTAATTTTCAGTTTGTTTCAACTAACATTTGGACCGTAATTCTGCAACAACCACTACATAGTACACAATTCTTAAGAAATTTTCTCCATTTGTTGGAGAGCTTTTTCAATTTTGGTACGCAAAGATGCTATATAATAACAAAGAAAAAACCAGATTTATTTTCGCTTAATTTTAAAGTCAACTTTAACTCAAAAATTGCTCTTTTTTAGTGTAGATATTTCCCTGAAGCAAATTGCACATTCTGTCCTTGTCTAAAACGATAGGCAGCAGTTTAATTAGGATTTCAAACTGGCATCCTGATGTTTCGCTTTGCAACCAATGAGAATTGCAGAGAGATAAAATGCACACTTTTTTCCTGGCTAAAATGCCAGACAGCAATTTAATCAGCCAACTTTGGATGGTTGTTTGGGCTGTTTAGCGGAAGTGAGAACCCCAAAAGTAATTTATAAGCGGCCGATACACAAACTCGCATTGCTTCCTGTCAATGAAGCTTACGAAGCTGATTGAAGCCATTGATGCCTTCAATGGGGCCGGAATGTTTGGGTTGTTTCCTGTTTTTTGTTAATTTTTTTGTCATCTTTTAAATGAATTTTTTTCGTATTGTACTTTGTCCTCATTGGCATATTGAATGCAGTCAGTTGAGTCGTTTACTTAATTGTTAACGTCAAGACGCTTGGGAAATTTTATTGTTGTAAATTGAATTGCCATTTTGTGTAAAATAAAAATGGCACTTGCCAAGTAATATCGAAGCCAACCGGACATAATTTTTATCGAATCGAATTCGCCATTTAAATAGTCTCCTATCATCCTTTTAATTTGATCCATAAAACAATAGATTTTCCAGCATTAAATGCTCCATAACTACAAATATAACTATTAGTTGTTACTGTTAAAGAAGTATTTATCTTCAAGAATGTTTTACAGTAATGTTGAGTAATCGAGGATGATCTTTTCAAGAAATCAGTCCAATAAGCATGCACTTACCTACATTTTAATGCTTTTAAGTTTATGAACACGTTGCTTAATATAGGCTCAACATCGAAGTTTTGATATACCGAAAACTAGCGTGGAAATGCCTTTTCTTTTACGCGTGTATTACACGTATTACTTTAGATAAATAATTTTAAAATTCTAATTGGCGATGTATAAAAACTAAGAATTTCTTGACTCAATACCTGAAAAATTACATAAGCGTTAAGAATGATAACAAGTGTTATATGTATATAATAAATTGAACTTAACTTCTGAATGTCCATGTTAGTTGTATTTAAAACTTTATTTAAGTTAGGTACTGTGTGGTTTTCAAGAAGAAACAATTCCACAATACATTCTTTCCTCGTGAAAAATTTAGCGGCATTGCCAGCTTTTCTTGAATAGATTTACAACACTGAAATCGGAACATTTTATGGTTTTACGTTATAATAATGTAATGTATTCGTAAAATTTTAAAATTCAATATTGTTACATTTCGAACATTTTAAGATGTGAAAATATAAGTAATTCCGATTTGTAAAATCTTAAAATGAATTTTTTTTAATTTTCATTACAATTTCATTTCACAAATTTAGAGGTATATTACCGAACATTTTCAGTACATACTTAGTACTGTCTGGTGGAAACATTTAATTTCAAATTTCACGACCATTTTTTTATATGAAGTTTCATCGCGAAAAGTCAGCTTGGTACCAGCTTTTACTTGAAATTATTTCGAAGCTGTCCCCGCACGTCAGAGGTTTTATTGTATGCAAGTGTTCGATTCTTGTCACAAACAGTGTTTATGAATCTGTAAGTTGGTGAGTAAGGAGTCAAAATGATGCAAAAAGTACTAAATACGTTTCTTAAAGAACGAAGAGAAAGCAATGTCGAACAAAGCTTACGAGTATGTGGCATTGAATAAGCTTATTAACATTTAAATTGTAAACAAACATATTGGCATTTTTTGTTTAAAATTTTTAGTTACGATTGACTGACAACAAACTGGAGAAAACATGTTGCCTGGCAAGACAAATGCAAATCTAATCGCAATCGGTCAGACGTTGTGTAGCTGCCTGGGGAACTTATTCAGTATTTTGGGAATGCAAATTTCTATTATCGGGGCTAGTTGAATTTCCCGGGATTATTTGAATAACGTATAACGTTTTTTGCACACATTCTATTGTGGTGTGTTAAAAAAATTAGTTTCGTAACAGTGCTGTTTGGAAAGCATTGTACGGCGCATCATAAATTATATAAAAAAAACAAACTTAAAATGTATCTATTATAATTATGAATTTCTGAGGAATAAATCGCAGATTGTGAGTAATAAATGAAGGGAAATAAAAAGCAAAAATATTGTAAATAAAAAGGGGGGTTTTAAAAAGCAACAACAATTCTGGACAAATTTGCAGATTCTTGAAACTACATTTACTTATATTAAATCAGTAATTTCATGAGACCAAATCGGCAAGGATGTGCCCGCTTAACACAATAGTTTTGTATTTTAAATACGCTACGCTACGCTAATTTATGTGTATTCATTTTAAAGAGGATATTATGAAAAAGAAATGTTTACGGTAAATGATCCTACAGTTCTTGAATCAACAGAAAATATCTGCCCACAACGTAGGCCTATCGACCACCACATGGATAAAGGTTTAATCCTTCTGGCGCCTTTTCCCTATCATAGCAGTATTATTGTAGTATTGTAGTATTATTTTTTTTAGTGACATGTTAAGCCATTGCAACCACTTTACACCGTACATATCTATATTCCCGATATTGTGATGTTCGGAGCCTTCTACCAAAATTTAAACTCCTTACAATCTAACGTAATAACAAGAAACATTTTCTTGATTAGAAAAGAACTAATAATATACAGATGTATATTGACTTTTTTCCAGTTCAAAATTGTATTTTTTAGTAGTTTTCAATAACCAAGATCACGATTTTTAAAAGTTTTTGAGCTATGACTCAATTTTTGGGAAATAATAAAAACACATTTTGTTTATCATATCATGCATACAATTAAAGCAATCCCTTGAAAGGTATATTTACCAGGATAGCTTTTTTCAATATATATACAATTGCTTATTACAGCTTTTAATTGAGGACTAAATCAAGAGTAAAAGTTTTAAAAAATTTTGGTAAGTAACAATTTTTCAAGAGGTCGATAGAGTCCGTGATACAGTTCGAACATAGTTTGACTACAAATTTAAGATATGTTTATGCCAGATTTAAGTCTCATAGATCGAGCGATGCACAATGGAAGTAAATGAAAAAAAACGGAAAGTATTATGTCCCTCATCAAAACTTGATCGATTTATATGAAATTTCACATAGATGTTTTTGAAGTGTTGGGGAGCTTATACTCGCATAAAATCAAGTATACAAAAAATTCTTACAATAACTTCTGCGTTTTAAAAAAATGCAAAAATATGAATTCAAAATTTGTATCATCGCTCTTTCGTTGACAACTTCTTGCCAACCTGAAAAATGACAAATTTAGAATACTAAGAAAATTATAGCTTAAGGCCTGTTTTAAAAACATAATATTTTCGAGTAGAAAATCAAATTTAAACCAAAATATCGTTAAATACAGAAGTTCTCCTTTATTTGTTAATGCCCAAATTTGTAAGTGCGTTTATTTAAAATAAATAAAATGTGCCAAGTTTGACCACCAGTTATGCATAGGTAATGGAGATACTAAATAATATGTCAAAAAATTTCGAGCCTTTTTGGAAATTTTCAGCCTTTTCAGGAATATTCAAAACTGCATTGCATTCAGAGCATAAATAAATAAATAACTGCAGGTAATATAAAACATTAAATGTTCATAAAAGAATCCCACCGTTCGTTGTTTTTTAATAAGTGGTGGCCAAACTTGGCACATTTATTTTAGATAAGATAATGTTATAAATTTGAAATTGAAAATATTTAAAAAGAACTTGCAGGATTTTGGTTTTTTCACATATTTAGATATATCTAGGCAGACAATTCAGGCTTTAAAGTGTTTTTCTTATTTATGATTCAAAAATTATGTCTCTTAAATTGTGCAGTTATTGCATTTTTTACACGCTCAGACGTGCAACAACCACAAACATGTGGTGGAATGATTTGTCAATCCTTACTTCAATATTTAGAAAATTTTCTTTATTATATCGTCTAACACTACAGTAATCCTAAGTGGAATTCATACAAACAAAATATCCCGCAAAATTTCAAAACTTAGGTTTAGGATATTGAGGATTGTTTAGAACGTGGAGGCAAATTGTTTTGCTTTTTTATATGTATAAAGAAAAATTAGTTTCCTTATAAAGCACGTAAACCAAGAGACTTAGAGGAACTTTGTAGAATTTATGAAACGGTGAAGTATCCAGCTATGTTGATCTGGCTTTGGGAATAATATAGGGGAAAATCTATCAACTTTGCGCTTCCTCCTCAAATTGTGTTTTAAATCAGGTACGTTTCCTAAAAATAATAAGCTTGCGGTTCAAATAAATTTCTGCCTTGCGACTCACCCTGTGCATAGGATTGCTTTCTTCAGCCATTTCGTCCAAGTACCCTGATATTGTCCTTTTTAACGCCGGCGACACTGCATGCAGTGTTCTGAGGCCTGCTTGCAGCGCCACAACGCTTTCAAATATCTCTTCTTTTCCCTCCTGTTCCTTTCGTTTTTTGAATCGTCGAAAGTAGTCTTGTATGAGATAGGTAGCATAAAATTTACCAACAGTTACTTCGTCGTCGGTTCCGGGTGGAGGAACTACTTGGTCCAATAATTTTGTATTTGTCCGTTTCCATATTTGTTTTATTATAGTGCGTAACTCAGTGTTTGCGTCATCGATGTTTCCTTCAGTTTTAATGCTAAGCGACGTACGGACAACGGCAAAAAGTGTCGCATTGAACAGAACAGTTCCATCAGAATTCAGTGGCATATTCATGGATACTAGTCTTCGGCATGCAATTCGATGTGGACATAATTTTCCAAAACCCAATGGCGGCGAAATCTTTCTTAACAATGTTACAACATCTAGGTGCTTAATACGACCCTTTGCATCCGGATCATACTCACTCCAAAGCCTTATGAACTCATCTAAATGGTGGGGACCCAATATTGACCAATCACGTGTTAAATAGTCGAAATTATCCATAATAACGGCAACAAACAAATTAATAATCTTCAAAAAAAAAAAGTTAAACATAAAGGTTACACAAGAATATTTAGCTGCAAAATCACAGATAAAAAAATATACCAGAAAACTACACAACACATAAAACGAAATGAAATAAGGATAAGCAATGCTAGATCCACAAAGGCCCACAGCATCTGAATTTTCGGCACACAGTACATCATCTCTGGGAGAGCAAGCCATCATAATCTCTTGCCAAGCTTCTCCGGTGGCAGAGCGAAATAGAACCAAAACTGCTTGAGCAAACGTTTGGAAGTTATTGTTTCGACTAATGGCTTCCTCGTCATTCAACATTATTTTGCCAAAGACCTAGTTCACAAAATATATAAAAACATTTTTAATTTACTTATATTTATAGGTTGTTTTCTTGTATCGAACTAAACAGACCTGCATTCCTATCACGGCATATATGAAGAACAACATAACAATTAAAAGAGCGACATAGGGAAGAGCTTGGAATGACTTAATAAATGTCCATAACAATGTACGAATACCTTCCCCTTTACTTAGTAATTTTACCAAGCGCATAACTCGAAATAGTCGAAAGAAATTTATGGATATTATCGTAGAGCTGCCCTGTAGATATAAAAAATAGCGCTATAGACTATATGTTTACGCGCATTTGGTTACTCACCTTTGCTCTGCTTTTACATCCTTGACCTTTCACGTCGTTGCATCCTGTTCTGGTTAGGTCTTTCTTAGCATTGATTTCACTATAGACAATATCTATAAAACTGCCAAGAACAATAATAAAATCGAACGTATTCCAAGCATCACCGAAATAATTCTATATTTTGTGAAAACATTTATGAAATTGAAACACAAAATGTATCATTATAAACTTACCTTGAAACGAAATGCAGCCAGTTTAAAAACAAATTCTAGTGCAAACACAGCGGTGAACACCATATTCATAACATCCAAAATATCTGAATAATATTGGGGTTGTTTGTAAAACTTCATTGCCAGCGAAACTGTATTTATCATGATCATAATAAAAATGGTGTATTCAAACGAAGAGGATGTTACAAACCACCAGACTTTGTATTGTATTCTATGTTTCGGTATATATCTTCGAACAGGTTTAGCTTTTAAAGCAAACTCAATACAGTTGCGCTGATTTTTGTCCAAATCGCAGTCCTTATATTCCTGTTCACCCTCATTTTGAAACGTGACAATGACAAATCCAACGAATATATTGACCATAAAGAAAGCAATTACTATAATATAAATTACGTAATAAGTTGCAACTATTGGCCGGAAATTGTGTATGGGCCCTCCATCTTCCATATTTGAATCAATGGATACATAAAGGAGCCTGAAAAAATAGTAAAAATTATGTAAATAGCATATTTTCGGGCATATTGTTGATAGGTTCAAACCAAGGGCTTAAGCAAACTAAATAATCAATTTGGGCAAACTTTAATTAAAAGAAATATATTTTGCTGAAACAAGTATTTTTCTATGATTTTATATGACAACTATTATTTCCTATACAGATGAGTTTAATAGATTCGAGATGTTAATGTTCTGCCTAATATAGTAGACGTTTAAGAAACTTGGTTTAGACCAAACCAAACACTATCCACTGCTATGGCGGTGATGGTTATGGTGGAACATCTCTGTATGTTAGAGATAATCTGCAATATCTTACTGAATACTGCGTCAACGAATATTTTGTTCAATATACGCGAATTTCTATAAAAATTGGTACAATAAGTAGAAGACCACTAAAATTATTACATTTTATAGATCACAGAAGTATACCATGATTGATTTTTTATATATATTTTATATTTAATTGAGAACTTGCGTCCCAACACCATTCGTTTTCTGTATATTATATTTGATGATTCAAATGTAATTTTATTTTTTTTTTATTATAATAAAACAATTTCTCCGGTTTTTCTTTAATATACTGCTCCTATACAACGTATCCACAATTTAAAAGATTTGCTCTTAGTTGACTATTTAATGATCTGTTATCATAATATTACATATATATGCAAGTTTAGCTCGAATTTTATTAGTTCAGCATACAGGTTAAAAGTTTATCAGCAATGTAATTTTGACCAACTTTGTGATAAACTTCAGCAATGCTTAAACACGCTTAAAATGCCAACGATATCTGAGCATAAATTGGACCTTGTAATAAATCTTGTAATACCTTGAATCAACAACAATCTGAATGTTCTTATTTAATTTGTAGAAAGGCCACTGAAAAAGAGAAGGAATGGGAAAAACCAGGTGTGGAGAAAATGTTGAAAACAACTAGTAAAATTATTAAAATGGCGAACACAATTTGCATGAATGAATACATTTAATTAAATCTTAAATCTGCATGTGAAAATTTGAAGAATTGCACCATTTTAAATAAGACACTGGACAGACATATAGTAATACACATACGTCTAAAAAAGAATCACGGTAGTTAAATTCCAAATCTTTAAAGATGTAAAAAATTACATTATAAGACTCTCATAGATGGCTGCAACAAATTGAATTTTCTGTCGCAATTTTAAAACATATTTTCTTTGAAACGTAAATGTGTGAAAGGAATTATTGATGTAATTTGTGATTTTAAGTTAAATAAGAGTCCTGGTCATGATGGCGTGAATGGGAAGGCTTTGAAATGTGTAGATATGGTATCATTGTACGTAGTACAAATAATTGACGATGAAATATCTACGACAAAGTAAAACAAAAATTAAAAATTTCTAAAATCACCCGATTTTAAAAGATATTAATGTGCGCAGTCTCTACAAATGTTGACTGATAACATTGTTGCCGTTTATTGAAAACAATTTTTCGAGTAGACTAATTAGCTATACAAATTGCAGTTTAAGTTTAGGAAGGAAAATTCTACGCAAGAAGCCATAGTGAATGTTGGAAATGTGATTAATTAATAATAATTAATAAAAGCTACGGTTTAGTGGCGGTCATCCTTTATAATTTTTCAAAAGCTTTTAATTTGGTAGATCATATAATTTTGTACAACAAGCTTGCATTTTATGTCATAAGAGGAACTGCGTTTGAACCTCTTAAGGGTTACCTGAAAAATAAGAAACAATATATTTAAATAAAAACAAACAAAATTGAGATGGGATGGGAAAAGTGGAGCATAGAGCAGCTCTGGGAAATGTACTTTGTCCCCTGTTGTTTACAGTTTTCCTAAATGATTCATCTGAACATACATGGAAAACTTATAATGTAAGCAGATAAGGTAAGTTTATTTTATCTATAAAGACTAAGTAGCGGTAGTGCAATTACCAATTTATGCGTCATATGAATTTCAGTTGCTATTATATATGTCCAAGCCATTGAGTAACGTAGTTTATCACACAATATAAATTCGGAGAAATCGTAATGTATTTAGTGGCGGAAATAGTTCTCATCTAGTTATTACAAAATGTAGACTGGGAACGGTAAAGCAATGGGTACCATGATTTTAAATACAATCACACTCAACCATCATTGCAAAATATATCTACGATTGGGAAGTTTAAGTCAAATTGAAAATATTGTTTATTTGCAAACTATAACATGGAAATGCTCCCACTGCAATTAGCCTCCACTTTTTTATAACCTCCAGCTCGCCCCAATAATGTCCAAGTCTGCAAAAGTATTACTGAAATAAATAAATTATATACTGAAAAATAGCCACTCAAATTGCAGAGGAATGTTTAAAATAATGTAGAAATTTAAACCAGGTGAACTGTGTTATAAATACTGGTAATCTTTATTTATAAGAAAAAAAAAACAATGATATACATTTCAATCGAAAGAATGAAGGTATATATCATATGATACGGTAAAATTTTAACACCCGGAAGGAAGTGTTTAAAGAAGCAAATATATTTTGACCAAATGAATTTAGTAAATTTTTGTGTTGATTGTGAGAAGCCCGCTTGTACGGCTGGTTGACTGGTAACCCCGATAACTGCCGTAAATTTTAATACTACTTCTTAAAATTAACACAGACTGGCATTTTGGCGAATCATAGACGAGGATTGTAAATGTGCAAAAGACTGATTTATACTTAGCTTCACATCTTTCATGTAGTTGCACAAAACTCGGCCAAATTTATCACATATAATCATTTTGATAAACTTAGTTAAGAGATTGAAAATGATACTATTATGCCCTTTTAGTATCTTCCATGCATGTTATCCGAATATCTGAAATTTAAATTTTATTCTGTATTTTTTAGGCAGTAATATTGATTGTCGATTCAATAGATTTTTAATTATCTGTAAAACTAAAGAAGAATAGTCTTCATAGTTTTCAAGATGAATTCAGTACCATTTGGCTCATATAAACTGAGTTTCAAGAATGAAAATGGAGGACGTTTTCACGTCTCTTCCGATACCTCCCACACAAATTGTCCTATTTTCGAAATTTAATTTTCCATTGTAATCTCTAAATACAATTTAGCACGCATCACAGGAATAAAAAACGACTGAACCTCCACGCATTCTATGGTGCCAAACATACATAATTGTCCATGTTGCCAAAAATCAGGGGCCACTCTATAATTGGCAAGTGGAGGACTTCAGAATTTTATAATATTGTAATTGAAATTAGAAGAGGGACAACATGAAAATGGCATTTTCGTAGAATTAAAGGCCTAAGTTGAAGTGCATATGAGTCTTACTGCCTGTTAACACTTTAATAGGTGACTTTACGAGAATCACACTTTCAGGGAAGACCGTCGACATTAGAATCGTGGAAATTAGCAAAGCGACTCTCCTGCCAGTGCTAAATAAATTCAAGGGTAATTTCAGTTCTGATTTAATTTTTAAATATATAAAACGTGCAACTACGCTTTCATAGTAGCGGGAATTTTCTACTATGTATGTAAATTTTGAAGTTTGATGGCAAGCATCATCTACAATTCGATAGTAAATTGTGACGTTTTATACCTTATCTTTGTGTCGGTACAAATACCGCTAATTTCAAGAGAAAAGTTTCACATCGAAAGCACGAAGGATTTCTAAAACTGGTACTTTTTCTGCCACCATGCTTTGTACATACGCACATATGTATGTAAATAAAGTAAAATGACTAAAAGAGAAAAGCTCATCATCAAACTGAGTTGAACGCCGAAAATAATGTTTTGTTTCTTCTCTCCATTTCTCATTGTTATGTGAAACAAATCAATAAACACTTGTAGGGTGACATATAGAATTACAAACTATAATCTATTACATCTATTTATGCATTGGAAATTCGAACATAGTAGGAAACGCAAAACAAAACTGGATAGAGAGAATAAAAATAACCAATCTCTGGACATCAATATTATTCTCTCTACGGCCTTTAAAGATATGAACCAGGAAATTCACGGCATATGTGTTATATCAAAAAGGGCTTGATTAACGGATCGGGTGTCTCAGATTTTACAAATAGTTAGAGATTGAAATAAAAGATAAATGTCCTACAAACTACGAGTTGTAGGAAGAAACAAATTTTGGAAAATCGGTCCATATATAGGGTTACCCATATAGTGGTTTCAAAACCGTTGGTCTCGTAAGGCTGTCAGCTGTTAATTACATATCACCTAAAGTGTTCTTCATTTAGTGAAAGGTTTGCCATCTTCGAAAATAGTTCAAACTAACTACAAAAGTGTTAATTCAATTTAACAAAATTCAGTCGAAATTAATTTACTTCAGCGTTGAAGCTCTTTTCTGATTGTGAAAAAGCCATTGTCATTGGGCCGTACATTTCGAAAACTACCTCAAGAGGATCCACTGCAACAGCCAGTATTTCACACGTAATGGCAAGGTCCAATCATAACAATGAAATAAAAGTTTCATTGAAATTATAGTTTTGCATGTGTTTTATTTAATTTTACATGAAATCCAAAAATAAATAATCCTATAATATATATATGGTGGGTACCAAAATTAGCGGGCCCATACAACTCATATACAATCTCCGGGTATAATTTGACAATATATTAAGTAGCATCAATTTTGATTGGATTTTATATAGGTTTACGGCAGTTATCCTGTCCATCAACCAGCTAGCCAGACGGACATCGCTCAAACATCTTAAAAAGTGATAAAACCAAATTTGGTCAAAAGATACTTGGTGCCTTAGGTACTTCCCTCCGGGTGTTACATTATTGACCATTTCAAATTGCCTGCTTTCCTCTGGTTTTGTTTAATTTGTGCTCGACGAACAATGTATTGGCATCAACTTCAATTGAAAAATACTGTTCTTCGATGCATAATGCATAATTTTATTATTGTTTTTAATTTCATTTCTAACATAAAAACAGAGAATGGACTATGCCGACCTTCCCCTCCGGGCAATTCGCATTTAAATATACTGACTTTTCGACATTCAATTTCCTTCTTGTAACTACTCATTCGTTGCAAATTTATACCCTTTGCTTAGCTTCATAATTTCAGGTAGTTTGCAATAAATCGGCCCCACTCTTTCTCGTACATGACCGATTTATTGGTTCCATTGAACTTAGTATAGTCTGAGAATGAAAACGGAGCACATTGTCAGAATCATTCTGGCAACTCTTACGCAGATTAACTTACAATGTCGGAGAGATCGTCTATTAGGGTACCTCCCTTACAAATGACCGATTTAACCCATATATTCATACTCCAGTATTTTACAATCGGTTCCAAATTTGCTGTGGATCAAGCATTTGGTAATCTAAGTTCTTAGAACGGAACGGATAGTTCTGAAACCATCCATAACAATTGGCCGATTTATAGAAATTTGATTTTCCACTGTTATTCGTAATTTTTTATAATACTGGCTGATATGGGAAAAAATCGACGGAATTTACTTTATTTAACTAACAACCTGGCAATAACGAGTTTACACGTAAAAGAAAAAGTACATTTTTCAAGTTAATCAAAGACTTTTTTCTCTTAGTTACAAAAATTTGGTACAAAACAAAAAAAAAAAAAACTTCAAACTTAATGCAAGATCAACCAAAAATACATCAAAGACAAATTCTGTTCAATTTTTTGACTGCTAGTTATCTCTTACTTTGCCTTAATTCAAATTATTATTTGTAGCAACACTAAAGGATGTTGGGTGAAGGTATGCGTAAGTTAGTTCATCTGTCTTAAATTTGCTGTATCGGTTTAAAATATTGTCTAGTAATTCAGTTGATTTCAGATCGCAGTACGTATGACAAGATTTCACAGGTACAATTAATTATATCTTTCGTTATTATTGTACGAAAATAACAATTTGCGAGAATTAAATTACATAATATACACAATGGAGATATATAATTAGAGAACAATACAGCATTCCTTGAAAAAGAAATTAAATTAGTCGGCTGAATTTCATACAGCAAACAGATTAAAAGTGTAACTCGTGCAAACCATTTTTGTATTAGAAACTTAAAAACATTACGAAATGCAACAAGTTTTGAGATTCATCGGCATTGTTTCGAGCGCAAAAAAAGTTCCCTTTAACTTTTTAGTTATGAGACAATAATTAATGCAATATTTTTGAAACTTTGCAGGTATTTGCAAGTATTACTGTTTAACAATAATTTAGTTCTTGGAAATTACATTGTCATGCAAGTTAATCTCGTTCAACGATATACCATTAGTTCATCATTTGATTTTCGTATTCAAAGCGAATAATTGCATAAAGATAATCGATTCAAAAATGTATCGGTTGTCAACATTTTTCTCTAAACAGGCAACTCATGGTAAATAATCGCTATTAGCTGTGGCCTAATGTGAAGGAATTATTTTTCCAATATATCCCAGTTAGAAATTATCTTTTGCTAGTGACTTTTACAGGCTTCCAGTTACCTGCAAATGTCAAACAATTATTTCGTTTCGTTGTATAGGGTTATACAGAGTTATTAATTTTACGGTTTCAATAATAAAATGAAACTTTTATTTCATTATAATGCTTGGATCTAGCCATTATGAAATACAATGTTATTTAAATAACAGCCTCTAGATTGGTTGCAACAATGGATGGTAGTTTCCGACCACTTTTTCGCAAATATCGGGAAGAAACCACTAAGTGGACAACTCGTACATTTGGTGGTTTCGAAACTGCGGTCTGTCAAGGCTATTATCTGTTAAATACCTGTCATCTGAATAATTATTTATTTACTGATAGTGAATCGGAAATGACACTTCAGATAACAGGTATTTAACAGCCGAAAGCTTTGCCTGACTAGCGGTTTTGAAACCACTAAATGGGCAACACCTTACATAATGGCAAGGTTCAAGCATTATATTATAGTAAAATAAAATTTCATCAGAAACATAGATTTATGTGTGTTTTACTTAGTTTTACCTATTAATCCTATAGCAAATCGTATTGAATATTTCGTTCGTTTCCTCATTACTTTTAATTTATCAATTATACCAAGGACTTATTTAAACATTTTTTCGGACAACACCATTTATGTAAAATTAAAATGTTAAACTATGATCACGTAAATTAAAATTTACAATTTTGGCTCGTTGGAATCAACTCCGAGCAGTCCATCACAATAGACGCGAAACAAAACAAAAAGTTGCAGGACATGACGGCAAATATTCAACTACGTCTGCTCCAATGTGGAAAAATGTGATCTAAGTCTACACATAGTTACCCCACTGGAAATTCAAATAAGTTTTGGAACACAGGTGGCAAAGTTTACAAACCTCGTATGAAAACCTAACGCTTTCCTCTGAATCGACAAACACCCAAGATTTAAAAGTAAATGGTCGTGTAAATTTCAATGTATGCTCAGGGCCTTATTACACGGGAGGGTGTCGCACGGGAAGGTGTCCAGTTTTTCGTGGCATCCAAACTCCCACCTGCTCAAAAGTCATGCTACCTCCGTAAGAAAACGAACGATAGTGTGGGTGCCACAGTGAAACGGCAAACAATTCGTGATGCAATTTTTGAGTTGGCTCAGAGAGCTCTAAAGACCCACTACTAAACTAAACGGGTTCTCGTTGACACTCAAACTAAAATATTGTTCAACATTCCGAAAGCAAAAATTGAAAGCTCCAAGTCCGTACAAAATATTCAATTTGGTGCTTTTCAACACTCAAGGTAAAATAGCCTAAATGGCATAGTTGGTTAAAGAAGTGTGTTTATATTATGTAATACATACCCAGGCCATCCTTCAAATGTGGATACAGTAAATAGTGTAAGCATCGCCTTTGCCACATTATCAAAATTAAATTTGTTAAGTGACCAGGATCTTTCCCTCAAACGAGGCCTATTGATGTCGCCATTCTCGTAAATTAAATATGTGCCACTATTTTACAGAGAAAGAAAAATCAAAGCTAATTATGTATGTATTTAAAACAATTTCCATTACTTACTGGCATTCAGATTCGTAAACCTTCGATCCATCAGAACACGCGAAAAATTTCCCCTGTTGAAAACAAAACATATTTTTAGATCTATTAGTTTAGAGATTTTAGAATTGACAATATTTATAATAATAATAATTTTAATCTCCGAACGATAATATGTCAATATATCGTCACTTGTGACCTGCCACGATGGTTAGTACACGTGTCTATCATGACAGGTTCAATCCGGCGTGTAGCCACTCATTATTTGGCATCGATAAGTCTTGTAAATGGTTATCAAGCTGTGACGCTCGGAATCGTCGTTAAACTGCAGGTTTTGTTAAGTGGAAATAGAGTGTGAGAAATACTCCCGTGTCTTATTCATGAGATGCATGGGAATTTATCTTGTTTTTTTTTTTATCGTCACTCTAATGATAATTTTTTCGAAATGTCGTTCGCGATTTCCATTAGCCTTTTAAATCTCACTTAAGATTCTGGCCGAAAACCTTACAAATTCGTAGATAACTTAACGAGTCAAAAGCGGCATTTGTATCCAAAAATATGTTGCTGACTGAAACTGCAGACAAGAGTGCCTGGATAAATATCGCACATGAGCACCTTATACTGAAACTGTAATACATATATAAAAACAGACAACTTAATTAATGTAATTAAAAAAGTTAGCAACACGATCATTTAAACTGTTATACAAATAATAATGTGTTTTTACTGAAATTCTGACGGGTTTGGTTAACTATGCATTGCTATCGCTCGGATTTAATCAGAATTATACAAACAGAAGAAAAATTAACTTATGAAAGTTTTTCGCTTACACATTTTGGAAGTAACGATAATGTTTTCTATATCCGTCAATGTATATGGAAAGTATACCCAATGTAATCAAGTGTCATAAGCCAATACAATAAACGAAAATAAATGAAATTTTTAATTTCTATATTCTTAGGAAATGTCTTCCAGAAATTGTTTCAGAGTATCAGGAATAAAAGCTGTACAAGACCAACAATTTTTGGTTCTCTGGTCGGTCAATTCAGGCAACATGACACTCCCTATAATAGAATTCAGTCATAGAAACGAGTATGGTCTTGCATAATTTCAGTAAAACTGCGTATGTGGCAGCAAAGTCGTGGACGTCCGGTGCGATATTCCACACAATACTCTGAACTTAATTTTTTATGAATCAATGTAAAATTTGCAATTTCTCATTGGAAACCCCCATTTTTTAAGGAAATTACTTATTGTACGAATTTTGTGAGATGTCTTACAAAAATTACAAAATAGTTTTACAATAATAAAAAATTTAATTTATCGAAAACGTACTAAAAACATCATTAAAAAGCCTGGCTCTGCTCTAAATACAAATAAATGTCGGTTTTAATTAAGTTTATAAATTTTCAGTACCACAATTTTCTTGCAAAGTATTTTGAAAATGAAACAATTTAGGACCTTCAGGATAACCCAACCTCAACCCCTTGATATTGATAAAACTTGCATGCTTATCCGAAGGTACAGCTTATTCGGATTACTAGACCCGATTTTTTTGCAATTATAAATAACGTGTAATAATAGAATGTAACGGATCAATTTTGTAAAACTGCACCTAATTCGGTTCATACTATGGAAGTTCAGTAGCAGACAGTAAAAACTGGAAAATGTTGTTTTCAGAATTTTCAAAATTACAGACAAATTTTAAATTACAGGCTTAAATATTTTCGATAATGATATATCTGTGGTCACAACCCATAACAGCCTAAGTCTGTTTTTCAATATTTTCAGTACAGGAGTTTAAAGTTTTGAATCTTCACTGAAAATCAGAAGAAGGTGTTTTTTGGAAAACTTTGCTACAGATTCCAAGGAAACAAATTTCTTTACTTAGTTGTTAACAAAAAATAGTTGTTTATTCTCGCATTCAAAAGATATTATCGAAAAAGACACTTAGGCTCTTATGAATTGTTGAACGAAAGAAAGTCAAAAAGTTCAAGTTGAGTTAGGCTATTATTCCATATTAAATAAAAAACTTTAAGTTTGGAGAAAGACCTTAACTCAATTTATGTTTATCAAAAAACGAAATTGTAATTCGGAATAAGAGCTTAAATCAAGTTAGGAAAATAAAATTGTTTCTTTATTTTTTGGGATTAACGACTTAAGTTGATTTAGGCAATGATGAAAAAATAATGTTTATATTTGTTTTAATCCTAAATTGACTTAGGCAGTTATGCCAAAACAGTCATTTAGAAAAATAACTTAAGCTATTAGGTTTTTTAGGATTAATTGCCTTCCTAGAAGAGATACAAACATGAAAAATTGAGAGCAAATAAATTTAGATACGCTGAATACGATGGTGCTAATAACTCAATTGTGTCTTAACTCGAGTTAGGCTGTTACGGGTTGTGACCACAGATATACGTACAATACTTTAGCGTTTAAGGAGAGGTTGAACACTGTAATCTGCTATTTCTAGTTATCGTAACAAATTCTAAATAATATGTGAAATTTTCTTGAAAAATTGATCTTGTAGGTTGAAATTGACATGAATATGACTCACAGTCGTAGACAATATAATGGGAAATGGAATGAAATTGTTCTAGTAGATAGAAACTCTCTCATACGGGGAATAACTCATCTCTGAAAAATATTTTTAATACCATTTTATCTTTTATAATATATTATTTATTTATTCGCTACATTTAAAAGCTACATATGGTGATAGTTGATAAACGCAGAAAGGAAGCATTCCAATTCACTCGCTTTTAAGTGCGATCGCTCTAACTGAAAACATGTTCTCCGTAATAAATCGAGCTATTTTTGAACATGAAATAAAAACAATTTAGAAATTTCAGTCCGGCGAACTGACTTATATACATATATTTTCACTGAACGTTCTTTAGAGTTGCTTCAAAAAATGCTCTGCATTGTAGCACAACGAAAGAGGCAAAAGTCCTTTGTTGGGAAATGCAGAAGGAAAACGGTTTTTTGTTTATTCGGCATATTTGTATATGCGGTACCCTAAAGACGCAGCAGTGCAATCTATTTTCATTTGCTGCACTAAATGTTCGATGCAACTTTAATTACAGTGCAATGGTTTGAATAATGTGAATATATAAAAAAGTTAAATAAGGTAATTTGTATTGGAGGTACTAGAGAGAAAGTAGTCATTTCGTCACAATTTTGATTGATTTTAATGGGAGGTATCAGAAATGGTACGGCCATTATCTCTTTCACTGTGTATAAAGAATATATGTACACACTGTGAGATATTACACTTTAAACGGTCTTTTCCAGTTTAAGATATCCTTCCCATTAAGTACAATACCTCTTTGTTCGTGTTGAGAGAAACAAAGGCTGTCATACATGTAATTTTCTGTTTAAGAAGACACGCAAATCGACACAGTAAGGTGCAATAATTCGTTCCGATTTTGGGCCTATTTTTACAGCTTTCTTTTCACAAATTTAAGAAAAAATGTCTTCAAAATCGAATGCGAAAGAAAATAGTTAAAAATATATTCTGATCGGATTCGTATAAAAATATGATGATGATACCGATAAAATTGTGGGATAATTGGTATGATTCTGTGAAATGTAATAATTTAAACAAATAAATCTCTTAGTAATGAATTCACCTGTTTCTATGAACCGATCTCACGTACCTATAACTCATTACACTTCTTCTTCTTCTGCACATCCTACCGAAATAATTTTAAACCGCTGTCATGTCATATTAAGAGAGTTTCAAACAGAAAAAAGCACCTGAAATGAAAGCTTATGTATTAGGGGTATGTCAACACGATTATGATTTCCGAAAGTTGAACCCAGTAAATCGCGTGATCTTCCTATCCGATGTTGGAAGTTTACATGGCATCATCATTGTCAGAATTCTGTCAAACAGGTATGTGATACACAACGTTTTCGATTTAAAAAACGATGAAAGTTGTGATGCACATCTTTTTATCGATTTAATTTTGGTTTGAGCTGAAAACGATATCGATTTCATTTTCCATTTCATTCTATGGAAAATATGAATAAGAAAAGTGTGATAGAAAACGAATTACCGTTTTCATTTACGGTTTTAAATCGAGTAGTCTTTGTGTGGCGATTTTGCAAAGTCGCATATCTGGATTGCTAATGGAATGGACGAGGGTGTAACACTTGTCCCAAGTTTATCCATTACCCAAATAAAGGCTTCTTTATTTAAGCGAAAACATTCTACAAAACTATAAACAATTATGTATTACTGAAACCTTGGGATAACACATTTGGTTTACTTTTTTCCCGGCAAATCTAGTGGGTTGGAAGCATCGCGTAACTTTTTCCTTTTAATATTTTCTTCTTTATTTGATGCATCACTTAATATTATAAAATTATTTTTCAGCTTACACTTGTTAATTTGATTCTTGTTGTGCAAACACTTGTATTTTAAAACGTAAACAAATGCTCTGAGTTGTATTTTGCAAAAGAATATGGTGGAAATGAAACACAACTGGAAAATGAAATCGATACGATTTCTGTCACAGCTAAAATCGATCTGTTCGTTTTGGCACTTCGTTTTCATTTGAAAACGAATCGATTTACATCACATACCCCAAAATGTCGTTTTTCTTTCCTAAAGACTTCTATGAACTTACCTTGAATAGTTGAACGCCTATTACTGCGAACATAAATTGGAGTAGGCATGTCACAAGTACAATATTTCCTATGGTCTTTACGGCAACAATTACACACTGAACCACGTGCTAAAATGAGACAAAAATATTGCTATGAAATTCTGATTAACATTTATGATTTATGTAAATATAAAATCGAATCACCGATTTTTCGATATCAAAAGTAAAGTTAAACAAAACATGCATAAAGATATAATTTCGGTGAAACTTTTATTTCATTATAATTCTTGGACGTTGCCATTAGGTACGAAATACAATGTCATTTAAATGACCGCCTCTGGATTGCTGCATCAGTAGATCCTATTGGGGTAGTTTTCTACCACTTTTCCGCACGTTTCGATTGGTATGTCGGCGATAACTTAACGATTGCTGGTTTTCAAATGCTCCAATGTTAGTGGATTATCCGCGTATGCACGGTCTTTGACGTAGCCGCACACAAAAAAAAAATGATCTTGGTCGCCAAAATGTGAAACTAAGCTTTTTGGAAATTTCTCATGTAATAAAGCCAAAATCGGTCGTGTTGTCGTCCAGTTCAAAATCTTCAATTGCAGGCAAAAAAAAAAAAAAAATTGGTTATCATACGGCTATAGCACTCTAAACTTAAATTTGGATTATTCGCCATACTTTCACTAACAGAAGTGAAACTTTCGGCACTGCGCAAATTGCGATGATGGACAGGCCTGACCACATCCGTAGCGCATCCAGTCTCTTCACGTTTCTTTATAATCATACATAATCACCCTGCAATGCAGGAAAATGCCCACGTTTGAATCACCACTTTTGTAATAAGTTTTAACCTTTTTTAACGCGTTCATCGGTTATTAAACTATTCATATTCGTAAATGCCAAACCTTTTACTAAATATATAACACTTCAGATGACAGGTATTAAACAGCTGGCAGCCTTGCCAGACCGGCGGTTTTGAAACCACGAAATAGATAACCCTGTATTTATGAGTAATGTTCTTCAAGCGGACTTCACCGGATTATGGATATATTATGAACATTGCTATTAAATAACTTTTTGAATGGTTTTTGATGCATTTCAACTACGGGAAATAATCATCCAAGCCCCTTTTCAAAAATTTGCCAATAGAGAACTGCGAAAAATATTTAAATTTGGTCTTAGTAAAAATATGAAATACATAATCTTGATTCTTGTTTTATATTGCCCCAGATTGTAAGATATTTTAAAAATTGAGATACCGGATTTTTTCCAACCCACTTATTGCGTTTTTACTATTTGGTGACAATTATTGCCACAAACCTTAATGTGGTGATAAAAAGGTAACATAAAATTTACATTTACAAGACTGGTTAAGTTTATAATAGTGACAATTAGACAAAGGATGTTTGTATAAAATCCATTTCTATTCGAACTGAAGCTAAAATTCGTGTATAATGTAATTGATCAATACTTAATGTGGTTTTCAGTACATGCCGGAAATACGAGTATGTATTTTTCTGCATAAAACGTGTATTTTATATGGAATATATATGCAAAAACATGCTTCATTAATTTTGTAGTACGTAAACAATAAATGGTTGCTGTTAACAAAATAATATTTTTCATACGTGGAATGCACAATTACCTCGATTGAAATTGCCGGAAAGCTAAGTAAATACAACAGGATTGTAGGGTAATATATTATTAGCACAACTGCGAAAAATTGGAGAAAATTATATCATGAACATTTTGAAGAGAAATTCATTACTTAAAATGAATGGGAAAAAATGGTAAAAAGTTGTAAATGTTCACGAGTAAAAATGATAAAAGAAAAAGAATAATTTCGATACATTGGGTATGGACACATTTTACAGGCCACATATCTTGCGGCCATCGGCACCAACACTACAGGTTATAGTACCTGAGTGAAAACAAATGACAATTTTTGAAAAACTATTGGGAATATCCACTATTCCAAAGCTCTGTCTCTCTCTCACTAGGGTGATTATTCTCATTATGGTCCAAAATAGGTAATTGAGTCGTGTCAATACATTGCGCATTGATTAAGCATTTTTTTTAGTGAAAATTTATATGATGATTATTATATTTTTTATTATTTTACTTTTTCAGGTATCTTCCAATACCAACGCCCACAATTATGTCGAGTTCTTAGAATAATATGTGATTTAAAATGATTACTTCCCGTATCTGTACAATGCAGCTAAAGTCGATACAAATCGACTTGGCGCACTTTTCTCTGAAACTTACCATTTTTTAGTATTTCTCAAAAACAACGTCCATAATTAAGGTGGCCCCTTGAAAAAATATTTACTGGTGGCGCACGGATCGTGCTAATGTCAACTGTCAGTGGGCCGTTTTTTAAAGTTGTTGAAAGGGTTTTTGTACTCAAAACTACACCGAAGATGTATCCGTTTTAACAGCATATATGTCCAACAAAATGGAGCAACTGCACACGTAGCCAGACCGATTGTGGCGGAGTTCCAACGAAATTTCCCAAACAAATTAATTTCCAGGTGCTCCACTTTCTGTTGGCCCCCACGGCCACCTGGCCTGACTGCACCAGCTTCTCTGTATGAAGTTATGTCAAGCAAGAGGGAAACAATTGAGGCGATCCCGACTTCAATAATTTTCTGTTCAGATGTTACATAGGCGCGAATGTGCATGGAGGTCATTTATGGTCTATTATTTTTAAATTCAATTAATTATATAAAATAAAATTGAATTTTCTATACATTAAAAGAAAAAAAAAAATAAATGAAATACATTGGTCAAAAAACTTATTTGAATTTCATTGTAGACGATTTGATGCGCCACCCTGTATCTGTACAATAACACCATTTATTTTTTTTAACCAGCGAATAATGGGAAAAATCCTTTTATAGTCAAGTTTGTCCCTACCTGGCCTATTTGTCCAACTTTTGAACTTAAACTGAGATATATTTATGTCATTGACATGTTTAGATCGGTGTAGATTTTTACGACGTCTGCGAAATATATATTTTATGGCGCCTCCATGAGTTTATAAACCTAAAAAAGTACCCATATTATGGTGGGTATTAAAATAGGTAAAGCTCGTACGGAAAAAGGATGTTTTTAACATGTCGTCAACAACATTATGGTCCGCCGGCATTATAATTGGAACAATTTGCTTCAGTGGTAAAGAATTTCTTCAAAATCCAAGTTTTTAAATGTCAATCCAAGTTTTTAAATGTTTTTAATGTTTAAATGGCATTATTCGGATTTTTCAGCATTCTCGCTATTCATCAATAGACAGCGAGAGTTAATAGGTACTGGAACTAACTACATAATTTTAAACGTGTATATAAGGGGTTATCGAAAAATATTTTTCAATGCATGTCTCATTGGAAAGATGGTCTAAACTGATATATTATGCATGAGAAGAATAATCTTCTCCACATAATGATTGATTGGCTCAAGGTTTGGAATAATGAACATTTTCAATGGCTTTTTTCCAAATATATCATTTATTCACTATCTAAAAGCTATGTACATATGTTTGGTGCTATATAATTATACTCGTATACTCCAGCTACGGCAGTGATTATTGAAAAAAAATAAATTTTCAATTTTTTTGAATGAAATTGTAGTCACATATCTAGCGATGAGTAGGTGTATCGTACGTGATTCTATATTTCGCAAGGATCACTAATGTGACATGTTGGTCCAATACGAAAAACTTAGGAAAATAATATATTTTTAAAAATAAAAAAAAAATTTTTTTAAATAAAAATTTAACTAATTAAATTGATGGATGCGGCAATAAACAATCAAATTTTTTAAGTGCAGCCTTCTGCTCAGGCTATTGAATAATACCAATTGTATGATGAGAGATCAACTTTGTGCCTGAATACCTATTTTGTCGAAATGGAACTGCAAACTTTTTTTGGTGCAATGAGAGAAACGGAAATGCTAATATATCGCAGATCTGCAGTAATAAATATTTGGATACATCTACGCTAAGAAAACCAATTAAGTTACACAAACCTTAAGGCCTTTTGCGCGATTTATAGCTCTGAGCGGTCTCAATACACGTAGAACACGTAAAATTTTCACAAATGAAATCGCATTCGAACTGTAAAGGAAAAGAAAGTTTTATTTGTACTTTTCGATATTAACACATTTGTACTCACTTGAAGAAAATTGATATAAGGGAAACGCAAACTACAAGAAGGTCAAGCATGTTAAATGCTGAACGGCAGAATGCACCCTCGTGTAAAACGAACCCATAAGATATCAATTTCAATATCAATTCCATTGTAAAGACAGCCGTGAAGAAATAATCGAACTTATTCAAAACCTGGAAGATACAATTAAGAGACTTCAATTAATTATATGCAGACAAAATTGGAACTTATTTAACTTTAAGGTTGAAAATTTTAAAATCTTTCAAAAGTTCCCATTTGTGAAATTTTACTTCTATTGTTTATTTGTTGCTATAAAAGTTAAAATGTTAAAAGACCAGCCGATCCTAGTTCGTTTTCGTTTAAGATAATGTTGGAGCCGTTTGAAGAACCTGCAAGGCGTGTGAAAATACAAATTAATTTTGAAAGAGAGACGAAGAATTAGAAATGTACTGGAGTAACTGTTTTATATTCCGAATTGTTTTTATAACTAAAGAACTTCATTTGTTGTTAGGGAATATAAACAAGTTCAAAATGCATGACAATCATTTTTACTTGTGTTATATTTGGATGTATGCGTCAGTTGTTATACATATATGCCGCCTCCAGGAGTATTAATTTTCATTCAGTAGGAAAATTTTTTAATTTGACATTTTATGTTTGAATCCAGCAAATCATAAAACACAAGCGATTAAACTTTTTTATAAAATTAGATGTTTTTAGAAGTTTTTGTAATTAAAAACTGAACTTGCGGTAGAGCTCAAAAAAAAAAAAAAAATAAATGAATAAATATGCACAGAAGAAAAGTTATCAGATTGCTCATTATACAGGGTGGGCCGTATGAGTGTTGGCGATTTAATTCTTCAATTTCTCGGTAACGCGCGGCGCGGGGTGGCGGGGGGATATGTTGTTCGCTGCGCCGCTTCCTGGAAATTTAGTCGCCATGGAACCGTACACGGGAGTGCAGCGTGCATTTTGTGTCCGAGCGTATTAAGAAAACAATAAATCAGTGATTACTGCACGACGTTTGTATCGGCATGAACACGGTTTACACGATTTAAGTGAAGTTGCAAGCGCCAATGTGATACGAAAATGGATCAGAATGTTCAAAACAACCGGCTCAACAGTACCAATTACGATTCGTGGTCGCCCAGTTTCTGCAAGATCAGCCGATATTGTGGAGCGTGTTCGTGTTTCAGTTCAGCGAAATCCGCAACAGTCAACACGTAAGAGAAGTCAGTCTTTGGATGTCAAAAGAATAACTTTACGACGAATTTTGAAACGTGATTTGCATTTGAAGGCTTATAAGATTCAGATAGTCCAAGAATTAAAACCCTATGATGCCATAACCGACTTAACTTTGTCAATTTGATGCTAGAGCGGTTCAACAATTTCAACAATGTGATTTTTAGTGATGAGTCCAATTATCACCTTAATGGCCATGTGAACAAGCAAAATTGTCGGTTCTGGTCCGAGACTAATCCCTGACGCTTGCATGAACGTCCACTTCACAGCCCTAAGCTTGTTGTGGGGGCTGGGATAACGTCAACCGGTATTATTGGACCATACATTTTTGAGGACGAAAGAGGGCATGCGAGCGATGACGGTTAGAACGAACAATTATTGCAACATGCTGGTGCCACCTTTGCAAGAACTTCAAGGCAATACCTCGAGGATGTGGTTTCAGCAGGATGGGGCCACCTGTCATACGGCTAGGGTATCCATAGAGCTGCTGAAAAATGTTTTTCCTGGAAAACTCATTTCGAAAAGGGGGGATATTGAATGGCTCCCACGTAGCTCCGATCTCTCTCCATGCGATTATTTTCTATGGGGCTACCTCAAATCGGTAGTCTATGAGAATAATCCGACCAATTTAGAGCAGTTGAAGAGGAACACTATTCAGGAAAGTAACAAAATACCGAGAACAACTTTTCAACGAGTTTTCCAAAATTTGCGACTTCGGTTCCAAGAGTGTCAAGCAGCCGAGGGAAGCCATTTGGACAACATTATTTTTAAGTCTTAAAAATTCCCACGCTTCTACTTTTTAAAAATACAAATAAATTTTTTTTATGTTTCGTAGTTTTTTTTAATTGAATATTTAAACCGCCAACACCCTTATGACCCTTAGTGCCTCTATTATTACTTTTCTCAGAAATATCAGTATGATAAAGCGTTTAATGAATTGCTTTTAATTGATATTATTTTTTTTTTTTTTTACTTGGTGTAGTGCACACGCGCTTACAAATTGGAAAACAAGTTTGCGTAGAAGCACACTTCATCGAAAAATGTGAATCAAAATTGACAAGATCAATTTGGATCAACGTTGGACTACAGTTTATAAGATTCTTGAGATATGCCGAAAATGGGAGTTAAAATAACATTGAAATACAATTTGACGAAAGAATCTATCTACAACTTAATCTTATCACTTTTGTATTAATAAAGATTGGAAGGTGCCTCTATTTTATTATTACACATTGAATTTCTAAATACTAGAATAGCAAACTATGTGAAATTTTATTTTGCTTCGGTTCAGTGTTTTATCCATCTTTGATCTGTTGCTTCTGTTAACCCGATTCGCCCTGTGGTTGCCATATGGCAACGCCGTCATATATTTACTCGGTCATAACACAAACAAAGTACCGTAATCGCAAAGTTAATGACGACCTCGAAAGGGGTTGTGCTTCTGTTGACATTCATTTTGATTTCAGTGCGCATTTGTTTGTACAAGTTGGTGCGTCGTAAAGTGAGTAAAAATGTTTAGTGTAAAAAAAACTCAACTTATTTATTTCTTTTACGTTTTTTTTTTTTTATTTTAGAAGACCACACTCTCAGAAAGATGCGTTGGATTTTTTAGAAGAACTATGTGCCTATGATGAAAACCTCCAACAAATTTACAAGCGCTCTATATTGAGCCACCCATTATTGACGGGGATTTAAGTGGTGAAAAAGATGGGGGTATACCAGACAACGTCTGTCCAGCGCAGCTGAAGTCAGGATGCAAAATAATTTTAGATAACGGTCGACGTATTGAAACAACAGAAGACGTTCGCAGCAGAACTGAAGCGGGATTCAATTATGACACTTTTCTTTCTAAAATTTTTAGGGGATTATCGCAAGATATATTCCTCTTTAAACTATAACGACTATCAATTAACAATCAATTCAGAACTGGCACGGACTTGGAGAATCCGACTGTCTAATTAAAACAAAGCATTGTGATGGCCCTAACGGGTGTTGACACGATGTGATTTCTGCCCAGTGCTCTGAATGTCAAAGTGAAGAAATTCAAGTAAGCGCGGGTAAACGGCGGGAGTAACTATGACTCTCTTAACGAGATTCATAGACGTACCTATTCCTACACCTCTTCGTGGTTCCCGCTAGTAACACCCAGTTTACTGGGTGGCCAAGTAGGTAGGGTTTGGGTCTAGTGGGCTAACAACCCACTAAACCGTCATTACATGTTGGCCCAAATTTAAGAAACAGAGATAATCAAAATTATCCAGATCGTCTGCCACTGACAGAGGACCCCAACAATTCTCTTCCTCTTCTTCCTCTTCTATCCCTACATATACTATTATAAAGCACCGATGTCAGATTTGTCAAACTGTGTTTGGCACTAAAACCGGGCTTGGCGTCCATATGAGACGCGCTCATCCCAATGAGTTAGATGCACAGCAATCTCGAATTGATGTTAAGTCAAGATGGACGGATGAAGAACTGCTTATGATGGCAAGAAAAGAATCCGAGTTACTGGGAGCAAGGTTCATGAACAACGCACTTCAACCTTTCTTTCCAAATCGAACTCTGGAAGCCATCAAGAAAGCTAGGCAAAAACCGACGTATAAAGAAGCAGTTCAGAGGTTTACAACAATGCCTATAGTAGCCTCCTCACTACCTCAAGACTTACATCCACAACAGTCCTTCACTGACGATCATTTCATCGAAGCTACGCTGAATGCCCCTCCACTCATTTGCAATCTAGAATTCCAAACTGATAGGTTAACTGCTCTGGTTTCAAACGCAATAGCTACAGGCAAAAGTAGCACACTTGCAGGACTTTCATCATACCTGCTTGACATCCTTCCGACGTGTAGACGCCTTCCTCGCCGTACAGGAATCCAGCCTATACCACCTCGGTTAAGCCGAGATGTCTTTTGCCTTCAACTTAATACTGTGGTGTGGTAAAATACCAGCCCAGTTTAAGGAAGTAAAGACAATCTTCCTGACAGTTTCAATCAACCCGGGTGACTTTCGACCTATAACCATTCCATCAGTTGTGCTTCGTCAACTTCACACCATATTGGCGAAAAGGGTAGCTAGCACACTGGTTTTGGATGTGCGACAGAGGGCTTTTCAGCCTACGGACGGCACAGGTTGCAATACCATCTTGCTTGACCTGCTGCTTCGTACGGTTAAAGCAAATCATAAGTCGTGTTACTTTGCATCTCTCGATGTTAGCAAGGCATTTGATTCAGCTTCCAACAACACAATCTTCGAGGTCTTAAGATCTTTCGGTTTCAAGGATGGATTTATTAAGTACTTAGAAGAGTTCTATAGAACTTCTTCTACAGTCTTAATAGGTAAGGGTTGGTCATCGGGTCCATTGACTCCACATCGTGGAGTTAAACAAGGAGACCCATTGTCACCAATAATCTTCAACATGGTGATTGACAAACTCCTGAAACTCTATCCGGAAGAAATCGGAATCGAAATCGGAAACTGTAAGTTCAATGCCTTAGCATTCGCAGACGACATCGTCATTTTGGCTTCCACCCCCGACGGCTTAAAGAAACTGCTCGCGATTACCGAGGACTTCTTGTTGAAGTGTGGTTTGTCCTTAAACAGTGCTAAATGTCTAACAATTAGCATTAGCATCGAACATAGAGCGTTCAAAGTTTCGAATCATCAAATCCCGTTTCTGAAAAGAAACGAGGAGTTTAAATACTTAGGTATTTATTTTTCAGCCAGTGGAAGAAGCAAAATCGATGTACCGAAAGACGTTCTGCCAAAACTCGAGAGACTGGCTAAAGCTCCACTGAAACCTCAGCAGAGGCTCCACGCCCTTAGGACCCTTTTGATCCCTCAATTATACCATAAACTCACCCTTGGTAGTGTCTGTATTAATTGTTTGAACAAGACTGATAGATTGATACGGAAATATGTGCGCAAGTTACTGAACCTACCAAATGATACACCTGTAGGCTTCTTTCACGCCCCTATTAGTAATGGGGGCTTAGGCATACAGTGTGCGCGCTAGTATGGTCCCCTTTATAGGAAATCGAGGCTACAGAGCGTACTCCTGCCGGGTGCAGGGAACGAGGTCCAAATTAATACAGCTCTGCAACAGGAAATCAACCGAACAGAAATCCGCTTGAGGACTAACAATCTCTCACTATTCTCCTCCACGGAGATCGACAAATACTTCTCTAAAAGACTCTATGAGTCAGTCGATGGTCGCGGACTTCGAGAAGCTGGTCACCACAAGCAAGCGCATCGTTGGATTAGAGAACCAACGAGACTGCATTCTGGTAGAGACTTCATAAACTGCATTCATTTTAGGATAAATGCCCTCCCTTCGAAGTCTAGAACTTCCCGTGGAAGACCAAATGTTGATAGAATGTGTAGAGCAGGGTGTGGAGTTCCCGAGACAACCTATCACATCGTGCAAAAGTGTCACACAGCTCATCAAACCAGGATTGAGAGACATAACAATGTCCTCACATATATGGTTAACAATTTGAAGCGTAAGAACTTCACCGTCCATGAAGAACCACGGTTAAATACCCAAGATGGTTTGAGAAAGCCGGGCGTTGTCGCTGTTAAAGATGATCAAGCAATCATCTTAGATGCACAAATCGTCAGTGACACAGGATTTGGATATTGCCCATAATAAGAAAAGATCCTATTATAATAATATAAACGTGAGGACCGCCGTGAACCAGCGATTTAATGTCCCAGATGTTGCCACAATTACACTAAGTTGGCGAGGCATTTGGTGCAAAAAGTCGGTACTACAACTCTTAGACTGGAACATCATATCCAAATCTGATACTGCACTCATCTCTACCAGAGCTCAGATTGGAAGTATTAGTTGTTTCAGGAGGTTCAACACCACAACCTCATTTAGACGACAAGGTGTCGGTTAGAACCGTATCTGTATTCTTTCTCTCTCCTTCTGTCATTATGCTACGCTACATATGACAAAACTAATCAGTTCTCGACAAGCTGTTAGATAGCTTTTAATGACCGAAGTTCTTTTCTATAATTCTGTGCTGCCTGCAGATTCCAGGCATAATATACACAAGGAGGTTTTAGTGGGTAGCCACTCTTGGAATGGTAGCCCCACATAACCCAGATAATAAAATCTATCTGGGTATGCGTAATGCATTTCCTCCTTGTCTAACAAAAAAAAAATAGCCAAATGCCTCGTCATCTAATTAGTGACGCGCATGAATGGATTAACGGGATTCCTACTGTCCCTATCTACTGTGGGTAGGCGGGTGTTTCCTAGGATGCTTTGTACCGCTTACCCCTAGAACGCAGGCCTCTCTACCTGATCCTGTAATTAAGCAGGCAAAGCGTATGATGCTTGCGAACAAAAACAAAGTAGGGTGGCCTTGTGCCAGGCGCCCTAGGAAAAGGTGGATTATGTCTTGGGATTCACCTATAATATGATATCAAACTGATCTTGGAACTCGTTTTTCGAAAACCAAGTAAAGGGGAGAGTCATAGTTAAACAAGACACATCCTGGCAACAGGTGCGACATAGAGAAACCGTCGGGAGGTATCAGAAGATTTATCTTTTCTGTAAATATAGTTGTATGACCAGAGAGATCTGGTTAATGAACTATGATAGGAGCATGGTGTACTTGCTTTTTGCTGTGTTGATATTCTCTCCTCGGACATTGAAAATCTATGCCGTATTATTATGGATTACCAGTTCCATGCGAGGTATGATAAAGCAAAACTGGAGTACCTTGTCTGCGAAACCCAGACCAGAGGGTTCTTCTCTTCTGGTAGCACGGGTGACCAGGTGCCCAAGGAACATTGTTCCTTCCTGGTCAATGGTGTTTGACCCCTGGTGGGAGATCGTGCTGGCTGTGGTTGCCCGAACAAGTGTTTTCAGTGCTTTTGCGTTGCTCATGTGTCAGTGAAGGAAGGCATTAGTTTGGAGAACACTGTTCATATCTATCCGAGGTTTTCCTAGATACCTCAACTCCTACCCGGGAGGTAGTTCACTTCATGCCAAGTGGCTACAAAGGTACTTTGGACGAGTGAGGGAGTGGGACCTGAGGAAGTTTTTCCAAGGGACCTACTTCCAATCTCTGGCAGTCTAGTTAATCCTTCGTGATTAGTGTGAGTACCCCAAAGGGGTACCCATCCCAATGAGTTAGATGCACAGCAATCTCGAGTTGATGTTAAGTCAAAATGGACGGATGAAGAACTGCTTATGATGGCAAGAAAAGAATCCGAGTTACTGGGAGCAAGGTTCATGAACGAGACACTTCAACCTTTCTTTCCAGATCGAACTTTAGAAGCCATCAAGAAAGCTAGACAAAAACTGACGTATAAAGAAGCAGTTCAGAGGTTTACAACAATGCCTATAGTAGCCTCTTCACGACCTCAAGACTTGCATCCACAACAGTCCTTCACGGACGATCATTTCATTGAAGCGATGCTGAATACCCCTCCGTTAGTTCGCAATCTAGAATTCCAAACCGATAGGTTAACTGCTTTGGTTTCAAATGCAACACTACAGGTAAAAGTGACACACATGCAGGGCTTTCATCGTACCTGTTTGACATCATCTCGACGTGTAGACGTCTTCCTCGCCATGCAAGAATCGAACCAATACCACCTCGGTTGAGCCGAAGGAAATTCAGAGTATGCAGAGACGCAGATAAACTGGTCTAAACACCAAGGTAGATGTATCAAAGCAATTCTTGATGATCCCAATAACTCTACCTTGCCACCTCAGGAAATTGTGGAACCCTTCTAGAGAACGGTAATGGAAGAAAGATGTACTATCTTACCGGCATTAAAGTACGATCCCCAGAATGTTGATTCGGTTTGGACCGCTATTAACCAAAAGGAAATTTCTGACTATCGCCTTGAATTGTCAACTTCTCCTGATTTAGACGGAATTACCGGCCGGCACTTACGAAATCTTCCATGCGATGTATTGTCATTTGTCTTCAATTTAGTTTTTTGGTGCGATAAAATACCAATCCAGTTTAAAGAAGCAAAGACAATTTTCTTGCCAGAGAAAACTGAATGAATCAACCCGGGAGATTTTAGACCTATAACAGTTCCATCAGTTTTGGTTCGTCAACTCCATACCATGTTGCTGAAAAGGGTAGCTAATACACTGGTTCTTGATGTACGACAGAGGGCCTTTCAGCCTACGGACGGCACGGGTTGCAATACCATCTTACTTGACCTGCTGCTACGTACGGTAAATGCGAAACATAAGTCATGTTACTTGGCATCTCTCGATGTTAGCAAGGCATTCGATTCAGTTTCCCATAGCAAAATTTTCGAAGTTCTAAGATCTTTTGGTTTCAAGGATAGACTTATTAAGTACCTAGAAGAGTTCTATAAGACTTCTTCAACAGTCCTAATAGGCAAAGGCTGGTCATGTAGTCCACTGATTCCACATCGTGGAGTTGAACAAGGAGACCAATTGTCACTAATATGGTGATCGACAAACTCCCTAAACTCTATCCTTACGATATTGGAATCGAAATTGGGAACTGCAAATTCAATGCTTTGGCATTCGCAGATGACATCGTTATATTGGCTTCGACCCCCGATGGCTTGAAGAAACTTCTTACGATTATCGAGCACTTCTTGTTGAAGTGCGGTTTATCTCTAAACAGTGCTAAGTGTCTGACAATTAGCATCAAAGGTCAGCCTAAGCAGAAGAACTCAGTAATCGAACAAAGATCTTTCAAAATTTCAAATCATCAAATCCCATTTCTTGAAAGAAATGAGGAATTTAAATACCTTGGTATTTACTTTGCAGCCGATGGAAGAAGCAAAATTGATGTGCAACAAGATGTTCTGCCGAAACTTGGGAGACTAGCTGAAGCTCCATTGGAACCTCAGCAGAGGCTCTACGCCCTTAGGACCGTTTTGATCCCTCAACTCTATCATAAGCTCACCCTTGCCAATTTCGGTACAAATTGCTTGAATAAGATTGAAAAATTAATACGGAAATATGTGCGCAAATGGGTGAACCTACATAACGACACACCTGTAGGCTTCTATCACACCCCTATTAGTGGTGGTACAGGCATACAGTTAATGCGTTGGTATGATCCCCTCTATAGGAGATCTAGGCTACAAAACATACTCCTGCCTGGAGCAGGGAACGAGGTCCAAATCAACGTAGCTCTAAAATACGAAATCAACCAAATGGAAACCCGCTTGAGAAATAACAACCTCTCACTATTCTCCTTTTCCGAGATCGACAAATATTTCTCTAAAATACTCCATGAGTCAGTCGATGGTTGCGGACTTCGTGAAGCTGGCCACCATAAGCAAGCACATCGTTGGATTAGAGAACCAACGAAACTGCTTTCTGGTAGAGATTTCATCGACTGCATTCGTCTTAGGATAAATGCCCTCCCTTCGAAGTCTAGAACTTCCCGTGGTAGACCAAATGTTGACAGAATGTGTAGAATAGGGTGTGGATTTCCCGAGACAACCTATCATATCATGCAAAAGTGTCACAGAGCTAACCAAACCTGAATTAAGAGACATAACTGCGTCCTCACATATGTGGTGAACAACTTGAAGCGTAAAAACTTCACTGTTCATGAAGAACCACATTTAAACACTAAAGATGGTTTAAGGAAGCCGGACGTTGTTGCTATTAAAGATGATCATGCAATCATCTTAGATGCACAAATCGCCAGTGATACACACGACTTGGATATTGATCACAATAGAAAAAGATCCTATTATAACAACATCAACGTGGGGAACGCCGTGAACCAGCGGTTTAATGTCCCTGTAAGAGACGTTGGTACAGTTACGCTAATTTGGCGAGGCATCTGGTGCAAGAAGTCGGTAAATCAACTCATAGACTGGAACATTATATCCAAATCTGATACAGCACTCATCTCTACCAGAGCTCAGATTGGAAGTCTTATGTGTTTCAGGAGGTCCAACACTACAACCTCAATTAGACGGCAAGGTGTCGGCTAGAATTGTGACTGTGTTCTTTTTCTCTCCTTCTGTCATTATGCTATGCTACGCATGACAAAACCTTTGGTTTTCGAAGATTATAGCTGGATTTTAATGGCCGAAGCTCTTTTATCTATCTCTGTGCTGCCTGCAGATTCCAGGCATAATATATACAAGGAGGTTTTAGTGGGTAGCCATTCTTAGAATGGCAGTACCACATAACCCAGATGATAACATCTATCTGGGTATGCGTAATGCATTTCCTCCTTGTCTAAAAAACAAAAATTAGCCAAATGCTTTGTTATCTAATTAGTGACGCGCAAGAATGGGTTAACGAGATTCCTACTGTCCCTATCTACTCATTTAGCTGAGTACACTCGTTGTGAATAGACGTGTTTATTAAGAGCGCTTTGTGGAATTTTTCCAGTGAGTGAGTTTAGATAAACAGTTAAGTTCTCGGAGTTGTTTTTGCGAGTGACATCACACAGCAGTGCGTTGCTGTGTGTTTTGTTTTGCGGACAACGGCAAGTTGTTCAACGTTTTTTTTGTTTCTAGTGTGTGTGTTTTTTTAGAACTGCGTGTGTCCATTGGAATTTTGATTTTGACTGGTTACAATGCAACTGGTTCTTTTCGAGATATGTGGAGCACTAAAGATAATCTGCGTAAAGACATGGTGTACAACGCTATGCAAAGAAATAATTCAAAGAGATAAAATGTATACTTTATTTCGAGGAAAAATTGGCACCTGTGCAGCGTCTCTACTGATCAGGATAGACGAGTTTGCAGCAGTTGCAAACAAATTTTTATTTGGATTTCTTTTTCGACAACCTTTTTTTGGGATTCCGCTGAAATCTTATCTGAGAAGCCAAGGTTATCACGCCACTGGAACAATTCGAGAAAATTTGCGCAAAAAACCACGAGTCTTTTACGACATCCACTTGACGAAAGGGATAGATAACGCGTTGGTATGTCTTGCATCCACTTGTTTTGGATCAGAACCAAAATCATCAGCTATGCGCTACAGCCAGCGAGTACACAAAAAGGTTTAATGATGCCAGTATTGAAAACAGCTGGCTTCCCTTCCGACATACCGGTCAAAATAAAGCACGAGAAGTGGCCATTTATTTTACAAACCGTCAGTGCAAGTTAAAAATTGAGTACAAAATTAGCTCCGCTATGATCAAATCGATCCATTTGATAAGAAGCGACGATGTGCTGGCAATACATGCAAGAACACCTTGCAAAAAATGCGGTGTTGGATTATGTTTGCCGTGTCATTTTATGTACAGCCATAAATAAAAAGTTATCCGCAACGAATTTCACTACCTACATTTCGTTTAAATATTATGTTTAATCAGAAATTTACTGAAAACTCGTTTTATTTTGCCTTCTAAATAAACAACTATAAAAATAATTTTACAAAAATTAAGCGTATGTATGTACTTGTAAACCAGTACCCTAGCCTACAACAACAGGACATTCCAGGAATATTGGGCACAGGGTCTAAAATCAAATAATGCGGTTTTTTAATTAAGCGATGGGTATAATTCTGAAAAATCTTTTTGAAATTCGAAAAATTATTTACGTAGAGTCATTCGGGTTAATAAAATAGTCTATCAGATCATTCGAACCGAGGTTTTGGTTTGGCTCAGTGGTCCAATTCGTATAATATTATTGAAGAACATACTAAAGGTAATTAGCGCTTCCTTGATCAAATTTTTGGAACCCTTTTGTGCTCTAGGACATTTTTAAGAAATTTGCAATTAAAATTAGTTAACAAAATTCAAATATATTTTGCTTTATGTACGCCATAAAACATGTATAACATTTTGATAATTATTTATTTTTTTCTAGAATTTTATCCTTTTTATAAGCCGGTAAACTGTGACCTTTAAGCATTTGTAAAAATATGAACATTACAGGGTGTCCGTCGGGAAGGTGTACTACTTTGTTTTGTTGCCATTTTGGTAAACATTAGTCTTGACAGTTCATATTTGGCAGTCGTGAAGGAGAGACGTTGCAAATTTATTATGGAAATATATTCGATAAACCAACGTGTTTTAATCGTTAAAACATTTTATCAAAATCAATCATCAATTACTGTGACGATGAGGAAGTTACGTGATGTTACAAGAGCACTATTTATCGTGTAGTGAATGATTTCGAAGAAAGAGGGTAGGGCCAAGCATCTACCACAACGTACTGCAAGATCGGCTGAAAACATTACTGCTGCTCAAGAAAGTGTTCAAAACAATCCATCAACCTCAATTCAGCGCGGTGCTCAGGAGCTCAGTCTTCAAAAAACCACTTTGGCCACAATTTTACACAAGGATTTACATTTGTTTCCATTTAAGATTCAGTTGACACAAGAGCTTCTTCCACAAGACCATTTACGCCGCCGCACATATGCCAATAGGATGTTACAGCTCGCCCACGGCAACGCCAACACATTTTCATTTCAATGGATATGCTAATAAACAGAATAGTTGGTTCTGGGTAATGGAAAAACCAACCAGAAACGTTTGAGCAACTCAAACAAAATATTCGTGATGAAATTAATGAAATACCGCGTGAAATGTGTGAGAATGTAATGAAAAATGTGCTCAAAAGTTCTCGCATTTGTGAGGCTAACAGAGGAGAGACGTTTATCTGATATTGTATTCCATACGACGACATTAAATAAAACATTTATCAATATAAGATACATTCTCTTTCGTTTAATCAAAAATTATAAACAAACACGGTAGTATACCTTCCCGACGGGCAGCCTGTATTTTGTACAAAGCTTAGTCTAAAGATTCTGAATTTTATAGACTTGGCACAGTCAGATGATTATATTTTTGAGAATTTTTTTACTACAGACTTTCAAAAGTATTCGTTTTTTAAATAACGGATACAAATACACAATCTTTCAAAATTTGTTAATGTTGGGAATTTTACCAAAACTTTCTCACGGAATACCTAGAAAACTGGGAAACCATTTTCCTATCAGAATTGTTTATATCAAATAACCAAATTGCTATATCTTTACTGCATGTGGCATGGAAAAATAATTGTCATGAATTGAACTACGATTTTTACATGATCTATGCGGACATTGATTCATTTCAATATTTTTTATTGGATAGGCGTATGATTCGGTTCGCATGCAGAAAATGTGGTTGGTTTCGGTATTAGCTTGCTGATCCGGTAATCACAGTGCACGAAGTTGGCCATTCATATTGGAATCAAAAAGGATGAAAGCGACTATTTAAGTCAAATAATATTTCTTCCTTACATACATGTTTTGCCTAAAAAATGCTCCACGTAAATTCTGTAATTTTTATATCGTTGTTTATTGCAAAAATTTTAAAAATTTGTATTTGGTTTTAATGCGAATATATTAATTGCATCAGGTAGCGTTTATAAACGCTAAACGCTTCTTATGCACATAAATTATTTCAAAGATTTTGTGTTTTTCTTGCACATAATTCTAAACATAGACAACATGCATACATAGCATGAATGTATGTACTTATATTAACATGTATCGAAATTCATACTCAACGTGTTCTCTAACTGTATAAACTAAACATAAAGGCCTTTAGTCCTAGCTCAAAGTTTTTGTTCTGCTTATTTACAGTATATTTGCATTTCTTCACCACAGTACATGAAGTAATGTTTATAATATTTAAGTTTCACTTGATTTCAAAATTAAATATGTCACCTACAGATTTCGTTTTCTAAAATTCCATATTGACCTAATGCACTTCACCATCTGAGACAAATTAATCAGGTAGAGTATTTGGACATTTGATTTCCGAAGCTAAATCGTCTTTATAACATTTCGGTGAATTACTGTCCATTATTTCATGTATGCCTAAAGACCGGACACAGTGGTTAAAATGTATTTATTTTGGAAATAATTGCGCTACCAACACCCCGTTTTATAGATTGTATTCAATTTACATAATACCGGTGGAAATTGATAAAGATTCTAATACACAACCAGTAACGTTGAAATTTCTACAAGTTTGGAATATGTGAGATAAAGAAAAAGGCTTCGATAGCTTACTTTATATAAACACTATCGAATTTCAAACATACATACACGGGAACAAAATATGTAATAATGAATGATTCGATGCTGTGGAAGTAATACCATAATTTGTTTAAGTATTATAGATACGTTTCTGATAAATTTTCCCTATTATCTGGAAACAATTTACAAAAATTAATTCTTTATAATTCTGAAAAATAGATTACAAAAAAACTATTTTCGGAAATAGTACGCGCCAGATACGGTTTGGAGAAACAACTACTTATTCCAATTTTAGGTTAAAAAAACTGTTGGTTCAGACAAAATCTGTAATAAAAATCATCGATTATAGGACACAAATAGAAGATGTTAACTTTTCTAATAATTTTTTTACGATTCTCTTATCAGGCCAGGTATTCCTGAAATTAAAATTTCTCTTTTGTGTTACTATATCTACTATACCATTTAATTAATCATCGATCTCTAATTTCCAATTTTTACGGATCCTTTTGGCTTCTGTCATCAATAAAGCTATAAAGAGAATATTTTTGTATAACATTTCTAAAACCTCTTTTTCAAAAGATTAAAAAGTTTAGGTATACCTTTGGAAAGCTCTACAGCAAATTTACTGAAGACATCCAACAATAAAAATTCTACAAAATAAAATAAATCGATACCTAAATTCTATCTATTTTAACAGAGCACTTCCAGTAACATTGTTGACCTTGCTTTAGAAATTGACGTGACCCATAAAATCAGAGTTTACCAAGTTTACAGATTTATTTAAATGCTTTAACTACCGTTCCCAAACATATTTTGTGTATCCGTTAAAAGAAGAGTTATTAATATACGAGTATTCACCCTTCCTTCAAGGAATACAATTAAAGCCAAGGGATCGAAATATTATAGAAAATATTACCTATACAGTTTTACTGATACAGTAATAAATACAGATTTTTAGGACCTGTTGTGATTTTATATTGATATATACTTACAAGATTCCTGCTCGACTCGGACTTAAGAGGATCTTCAGCTGCCAGCATTGCAGACGAGAACATTATACAAGCCAGTATAAAGTTATCGAAGTAACTGTGATTGCACAGCTTGAAACAGCCAACTCGAAACCTGTGTATAAAATGTTTTTTACATATATCACGCAAAATTCATATTGTGTAGTGTTTCAGTACTATTATAATTTCATATACTTAAACTTTATTTATGAATACTTAAAATACTTAAAAAATAAGAAGAACAGGCATAAACTGTTCTTTGATTCCGATATCCACCTACAATAATTACCGCTGTTTATTACTATTATATATCGAGTGTAAATTTTCAATTCAATACTATAGTTTACACAAGTAATATACGCATATTGACTTCAACACAATATGTTATTTGTTAGTTAATTCAAGTCCATCGCCCTACATTGATGCCAGTTCTTCAGTGCTTAAGTTCCATTCCGTTGAGGGCTAACTTCTTATCTGTATCGTAAGTGATTAGTAAGGGCTACATATCTTAACAGAGGTAAACATATGGGGTTTGTGTAAAAGTGTTTAATAATACCTGTTGGTGTCACTGAATATATAGAAGGAACTCCCCGCAGGTATTGTTCTTTTTGGCTCCACGATACCTGATTCTGATAGAGGTCGAGGGAGAGCGGATATCCTTGGCGGTGTACTGGTTTGTTTTGAAAGCGTGGCTTTGAGGATTTCAGTTATGTTCCATGCGTTTGCAATATTTGAAAATGGGGAAAAATTGAACAGGGTTTTAGTTTCACCTACCTAATAATTCAAAATTCTTTAAAGTCATAGCTTTCATATAGCAATAGCGATGTCTACAAAAAGTTAAGATCTCACTGTAAATTTATACTCATTCATTTTGAAGTTTGCTGAACAAGACCAACTCTATGGCATTTAATACGCTAAGTACTTTGTCATACCAAAGCTTGAACCCAGGACTAAATGTACTGAGCCGATAGTCGTTTACTTCAAGATTTGAGAGATATCGACTTTTTTGTCGGCGGCGTCTTTTATGTAATGACAATGAGGAAGATATTTTTTTCTCCTCGAACAAAATATTCTGATGAAAACTGCAAGCTTTTTTTAAGTTCTGCAAATTCGGTATTTTGCAACAGATTAAAAATTTTAGCTACTCCATTTTTGCACAATGCTAGGTAAATTGATGACGGTTGAAATGTTATGCTGCTCCGTTGAATAGCTGTTTATAAGCAAAAGGAAAAACAAATTAGCCATCTAAATTAATATAAACAAACGTATAGGCGTAAAGTAAAACAAGGCGCCACAAGTTCGGCCGGTGTGAAGTTCGTTTACCCGGCACCATGGACAAAGGTCCACAACCGTCCGGACGACTTACCAATTCATCGTCACATAAGTAGACGAGTCAAAAATGGCTTCTTCCCACATGCTATATATTCATACCACTTATTAAGAAAATCGTAATTTTTGGAATTATGGCAGTCCCCTACAAATATTTGTTAATGGGAAACCGCCCTAAATTGTATTTAAAGTATTAGAAAAATAATCGATTTTCAGAAGTTAGAGCTCGACCTTTAATGACCAATTTTTTTCATTCTGGAGTAGGGCTACTCGTATCACTCATGGCCAAATAAGTGGGCAGGACCAAAGCGTCTTTTTCCACGCTTTTCGAGAGAATATTCATATTTGTATTGTGTTTTTAAACGGAAATGAGTCTTTTCCGTATCTGTGCAACATTTGATTAATAAATAAATCACATATAAGTGTTGAAAAACAAAAAATGGCCACTATTCCAAAACTTGGCGAGTTTTTGTGCCCGTCTGTAGTACAGAGGACATTGTAGCTACCTACCGCTAGGTAATTATGCGTACCAGAATCTCCACTTTTATCATATCTTATGCATTGACCTATTCCGTTTTCCAGTGAAAATGAATATTTTTAATATTTTGCAATAACCACTAGCTTTAAACTAACATCAAATAACAAAGTTTTTGAAAACATCTTAAAAAATGCTCATTTTTATAAGAGGTTTGTTCAGTACTAGCATGAAGAAATTTTGTCCCACTTGACTTACTTGCGACAGCTGATTCACAGCGACATTTACGGTAAATGTTTTTATTTTTGAAAATTTCTCAACTATGGCATGTTCGAAATAAATATCATATTTTTACGCAAACGACAGATAATTTTGTATCCAACCGCTTCTTAAATAGCTGTGGCTTTTGAAATAGTATTGCCCGAATTATTAATGATGACATACTCATATACACAGCCGCTCTCTTGAATAGCGTCCCCCTAATCATTTAATAATAGTGACTATTATTTAAAGTAAACTCCACATAACGGTTCAGTTTTTACTTATTTGTTTCTCCTACTTTCACACATCACCTACAAAAAATTTCAAGCCATGGAAGTGTCCCTTTATTATAAATCGCTCTTTTCTTTTAAATGAGTGAAAAATGTGTTTTTTTTTTTGGTCCATTTGAATAGCACCGCCCACGTGGTAATCAGTTTAAGCGTGAAAGTCTTTTGCAGATCATCATAAATCAGATCGGATTATAGTAATTGAGTATAATTAAGTATAAAACAATTAATATTAAATTAAATTGGCCGAGTTAAATCCTTGAGTGTCGAGAAAAGATCCAAAATTAAAACTTACAAGGAGTGTGAACTTTCTATTCATCAAATAGCCAGAAAAACTAATAGAAGTCGCAAAGTTATATCGACATATTTACATACGTCACACTGAAGGCTATGAAAATAATATGAAAGTCGAACAGCAAGTACTATTACACTCGATGACAAAAGAGTTATACTGAGATATGCCTCAAATTCACACGACTCTGCTGCCAAAATCAAGGGAAAAGCTGGTGTAAGTGCAAGTGTATTAGCGGTAAAAAGAGTTATTTTCAAACAGCACGCTTGTAATGCTTTAGACTTAAAAAGAAACCACCGCTAGACAACAAAGTTGCTTTAATTTTGTCGTACGATTATGACGTGGAGTAGAGAGTGGAATAGAATTATATTTTCCGACGAAATAAATTCAATTGAGCGGATCCTGGTGGATATAATTGCTACTTCCACGATCTTCGAAAAGAGGAACACTTACTCAATAGATTACACAGCCGGGTGGAGTTATGGTACGGGTTCGATCCTTATTATGGCACAATAGAGCTCCAGTTTCTCTCTGCAAAAATGAATGCGACTTCATACAAAGCCGTGCTGGAAAAAGCTTTTCCTGAAGTTAAAAATGTTTTCGGAGACTTGGAATGGAAATTCCAGAATGACAACGCGCTAATCCACACAGCAAGAATCGTCAAATCATGGATTGAAATCCAAAATGTTGGGTTAATGAACTGGCCGCCTTGCTCTCCAGACTTAAACATTATTAAAAAAAAGTCTGGGGATTGCTAGTACGTAAGGTGTACGAATGAGGCTAGCAATATTCAAGCAAAAGTGAACTCATTAAGGGAATTAAACAGGCTTGGGCGTGTATTTCGCTGTATGTATGATTCTTTACCCAACAGAATATATGAATGTATTCTCAATCAGGACAGAAGCACCCAGTACTAAATTTTACTTAAAATACTTGTTTTTAAATTTGATGTAAGCAAACAATAATACCTTTAATTGAGAATTAATGTAAGGGTGGACTATTCAAATGAACCAAACACTGGCATTCTGTCTTTTTTTGTGTTTGATGTTTTAGTACTTAATTCATTAAAATGAAAGATAATTTATGTTATAGGATTACAACAAATACTTAAAATATGATTTATAAAAGCACAACCAGTTCGTTATAATTATTATTTTGGGAAAAATCGAGCTTAGAAAAATATTTAAAGGTGGTGCTATTCAAGTCGATGGCACTGTATTTTGGAGCACATTTTTGTGTACTGAAAGCATTTTTTTATGTTCTATAGGAGGCTAAGGAAGTATATACAATTGGAAAGAATCTACATTTACAAGAGTCGGAGTGGAATTTTAAGGCTTCGCTCGAGTGGAATAATAATATTAAAGAAGAGTACATAAGAGCATAAAGCGCAGAGAAGCAGAGGTGGAGAAGCACAAATAATGATGCTGTACCTCTGTACTGTTGTCAGTCAATCTATAGGCATGACATATGTAGGTCTTATACATGCCACATATAGTTATGTATGTTGATCTGTGGCTAAACACGTATTTTTATGGCCTTGTTTATTATTTAATATTATTAGATATTATTATGGTGGGTAGGAAATTATACAAAGATAACATGAAAAGTAGTAGAAAAAATTAATATTAACATAAAGAACACAAAACCACTCAAAACTGCAAACATGTAACACAAAAAGGGTATTTGGTTTAAATAACTAATTACCTTCTCCATTGTCGTACACGTCATACTCCGGTTCTTCAAAATACTCATGAAAACTGTTATACAAATGACAGAAGTTAATTGAAGCCGTTTAAGTTTTATGTTTGGTAACATACATATACAACATATACATATACATATACATATACATATACATATACATATACATA